>CAUYRH010052996.1:0-45150 GCA_963574655.1 Perodicticus potto
CGCCAAGAACACAGTAAGAATCGCTAGCAGACAGCCCTCAGAATGGGAAAGAATATTTGCAAGTTATACCTCTGACAAGGGCTTAATAACCAGAATACACAGAGAACTCCAACGTATCTGCAAGAAAAAAACAAGAGATCCCATCTCAGGATGGGCACAAGATCTAAAAAGAAACCTCTCTAAAGATGACAGGCACATGGCCTTCAGACACATGAAGAAATGCTCATTATCCTTAATCATCAGAGAAATGCAAACCAAAATTGGTTCTTGAGGAAAATTTCATTGTACGAGGTGATTTGCAGCAGCCCCTAGGAAGTTTAAACCCCAGTGTTAGAAGTTTCACGTATTGTCTGAAGTCAGGGAGACCGACCCCATGCTGGCCATCCTGGAGCCTTCTGACCTTGGGAAAGGCATTATTGACCCGTGTTAAGTCTCAGTTTTCTCATTTGTAAAGTAAGGATAAAAACCTATCTATCCTTAAAGGAAGCTTGAAAGGTTACCTGAAAAAATATTAGCAAGCTGGTACCTAGCATAGTGATGCATTTGTGTGTCTGAGTGTGTGTGTGTATGTGTGTGTGTGTGTGTGTGCTTCTCGAGGTAGAAAGGAAAACCAAAGGCCATTCCATCACTCCATCTGCTCGGGGAAGCTCCTCAACAGCATCTGGTCTAAGTGGTTATCTGGCCCACACAGAGAAGCCTCCTGTTGCAGGAAATTCTCCCCACGGTTACCTCCAACTAGGTGTCGCAGGCTATCTATGGGCAGTTCTGTTAGAAAGTTCTTCTTTGTCCTGAATGACCATCTCTACTCTTCTGGTGGTTTTTACAAATCTTGCAACCATATGCTAGCGTGAATAGAAACTTAAAGCAAGCTCCCCAGTGCGCCCAAGTGATGAAGGCTACGAAGATTGGCTCCCCAGCGCATGCGTTCTGTATTATTGGAGAAGCAAATCTAAACACGGGAATTCTGAATTTAAACACCCTCAAAGTCTTAAGAATATATAACTCTGGAGAATGTGATCTTGAGCCAGTGTATGAGTTGAATCAACCTCCAGTCAGGCATCCCACCTTGACACAGTCCATTGGAGACATTTAAAAGCACCAGAGATTACTAAATATTCCCTCAAATGCAAACACAAACACATGTGAACTACTCTGTTCTGGGGTATTCTGAGAAGGGTGGTTAAGGATCAGACAGAGTGTATGGCAAGGAGAGACCCCAGCTGAGGCTTAGTGGGGAGAAGCATAAATACTCACTCCAAAAAAGAAACTTGGAAGTGAAACGAAATTGACAAAAACAGCCATTTCAGCAGTCTGCAAATTGATCAAATGTATGCAACAATTTGAGAAATGTTTATGCTTCGATAACTGTAGTTCTTTGGATAAATATAGTACAAAAGTGTGGCTTTCTTGCCTTGGATGCTCCAGTTTCGTCGACACCAGAACAGGGCAGATCCTGCTAAGGACTGACAGCTTTGCCGATGTGGTCAAAGGTGGTTCACTTGATTTGGTGGATGAGCATGGAGAGCCAATGGCTCCATTAGCTTGAGGTTGTGGTTGTGACAAGCATGTTGCTGGCTAAGGCTGAAAACAGGCCTACAAGAGATCACAGAGTGCCCAGGCTCATCCTGTACTCCTGACCCTGAGGGCCATATGCCTGTGCAGAGAGGCAAAGGGGCCCAGCAACAATCTGGGTCAGACCTGAAAGCCTGAACATTGAATGACTCAGTTATCCACACATAGATCTATTGGCAAAGGCTCGAGACCCTAACACTCTCTGCTCAATCATAAGATACCTCCTAGACTGTGTAGGCAGGGCAGCTCTGAGGAAGTCAGGCTTCAATACAAAAACAAGAATAATAACTTAAGTACCTAGCAGAAACATCAGGGGCCAAACACGGTAGTGGAGGCACATTTTACATATTTAACCCAAGTGAGTTATTAAACAAAGCAGCAAATAGCAACAAAACTCAGCAGCAATAACACCCAAGCAGGGAAGTGAGAGTCCAGAGTTGCTGCAATAAAAATCAAAAGTGTTCAGTTTTCAACAAAAGTTATGAGATATGTAAAGAATCAGGAAAATGTGACCAACACACAGGAATAACAGAGGTCAAAAGAAACTGCCTGTGTGCCTCCCAGATGCTGGATTTAGCAAAGACGTTAAGCAGCTGTTATAAATATGTACACGGAGCTAAAGGAAACCAGGTTTAAAGACAAGAGTATGACAACAAGGAAGACTTCTCAAAAGATAGAAATAACCTTTAAAAACTCTGTTTTTATTCTGGAGTTGAAATGTATAATAACTGAATGAAAAAAATGCCCTGGCTCAACCTCAGATTAAAGATGGCAGATGAAAAAAAAATGGTCTTCTTGAATATACATGAACAGAGATTCTCTAATTTGAAGAACAGAGGGGGAAAAAGATTAAAGAAAAGTGAGCAGAGCCTCAAGAACCTGTATCAAGCGTATCAACACACATGTCAGGAGAGCCACATTGAGGCAGGGGAGAAATAAAAGGAGAGAGAATTATTTGACAAAGTAATGGCTAAAAACTTCCCAAATTTGATGAAAAACATCAAAAAAGTTAAGTGAATTCCAAGTAGAATACATGCAATAATATCTACATCTAAACACATCATAGTGACATTGCTCAAAAACAAAGAAAATCTTGAAAGCAGTAAAAAAAAAAAATAGAGATGATTCATCATTCAACTTGAATGGCTCTGATTTTTTACAACCAAAAATTCTAGGAGAAAACTCACCCTACGAAAAATGAAGATGAAATTCATATATTACCAAACAGACAAAGACCAAGAGAATTTGTTGCTAATAAATCTGGCTTACACAAAAAATATTAAACAAATTCCTTCAGGCTGAAAAAAATAAAGGCACCAGACAACAACTCAAATCTTCGGGAAGAAATGAGGCATGGCAGAAATGGCAAATAGGTAGATTAATATTTTAAAAGTCTATAGATATATTTTTTCTCACTTCTTACCTATTGTTAAAAAGATATAAAATTATATAAGCCAATCAATGAATAAAACACGCTGCTAGGTTTATATAGATATAATACATATGGCATTAACAGAATGGAGCTATATTGGAATGAAGATTGTACTTTATCACATTTAAGTTAGTGCTAATTTGAAATAGGCTAGAATAGGTTAAGGTACATTCTGAGTAACCATTAAGCAAAGAATTTTCAAAGTAATTTAAATAATCAACATAGGAATTAAAATGATACACCCAAAATATTCATTTAACAATCTGGGGCCAGGGACTGTCTTTCTCCTACTCTACCTCACAACACAGATGTGAACAGATGTGAGGGTGGGGCCTAGGGGGCTCCCCACACAAGTGATCAGTTCTGCAGCAGACATCAACTGGATGTCCTGTAATTCAATTCGGTTCTGCCACTATCCACCTGGGGTTAGAGTTAGATGCCATAGGTTAAGGATTCAGTCCCAGAAGACTCTCCCCACCTCGGATACTGACTACAAAGCAGTAGATTGTCACCTCTACTTCATACTAACTTTCTATAAATTGGGGTTCTCATAAACCCCCTCGTTAGGCTTAATTAATTGGCAAGGATGGCTCACAGAACTCAGGGAGACATTTAGGTTTACGAGTTTATTATAAAGAATATTACAAAGAATACAAATGAACAGAAAGATGAAGAGATGGATAGATCAAGGTATGAGGGGAGGGGTGCAGAACTCCCATGCTTCCTCTAGGTGGGCCACCCTCCAGAGACCCCCATGGGTTCACCAACCCAAAAGACCCCTGAGCACTTCCCTCTTGGGTATTTATGAAGACTTTATTACATAGACGTGCTTGATTAGGTCATCAGGCACTGGTGAGCTACTCAACTGTCAGCCCCTCTCTGGAGCCTCTCTGGAGCCTCCCCAAAAGCCAAAGGTTGGGCCTGAATGTTCCAACCACTTAATCACAGGGTTGATTCCCTACCCTGAGGCTGTACAGGAATTCTCCAAGAGTCGCCTCATTAGAACGAAAAATGTTTCTATCACCCAAGCGATGACAGGAGCTGTGTGTCAGAAAACAGACTCAAAGACCACATATAAAAGAGACTCCTGGCATCCTTTTAGGAGCTGTCTCAGGACCTGGGTAGAGATTAGACATATATTTCTTATTATGTCACAATATCACCAATAACAATAAAAGGCAGTAATAGGAACCAAGAAATAAAAACACAGGAGGCATGTACACGACACAACAAAACGGAAATCTGAAGACACCAGTAATTTCACGAGAGGTCACTGCTCATTGAGGACTGTATTACTTGAAATAACAACAGCTGACTGTGTGCAGGTCCCGTGCTTAACACTTCCCAGGTCTACTGTGAATCCACAGGGAACTTCTGTTGGGAGCGTGCTGCTCTGATTTCCATTTTAGAAATGAGGAAACTATTGGAAAGAGGGGTTGGCGAGCTTGCCAAGGGAGTGATAGAACAAGAAAATGAAATCGCTTCTTGGAATCCAAATAACTCAAACACTGTGAAGAACCTAAACCCATCCCAATGCTGACCTGAGTCCAGATACACAGCAGCAGAGGACTCGGGAAAGGAGTGCGGAGCGAGCCCCTGTCCTCACTCGCTCCCTGCGACTGAATCCTGTCATCTTCACAGCAGACTTCCAGGCCGGTGGCACGATTATCTTTCTGTACAAGTGACGAAACTGAGGCACAGGGAAATCAACTTGCCCAAGGTCATACAATAAATGCGCAATCTGGCTGCAAAGCCTGTGTCCGTATTGCCTCTCAGTACATCGCGTTTCCTGCCCCTCCCTGCATCAGCAACGGGCGCAGGTGAGCATGCAGGTAGCTCAGAAAAAGGAAAGGAGTTTTTATATAGTTTCAGGTCATTCCTTCATGTGTTCACTCATTCATTTGTAACTACTGTCAAATTTCCTTCTTCTCCCACCCAGGAAAAGGGCCTGGGCGTGGCATTAGAAAGCAACTACTGTGTTTCATGACTCCTTCACTTGGTCCTCACTACCATCCTGTGAATTAGGTGTTTTTATCACCATTTTATTGATAAGGAAAGTGAAGTGTTAAACAATTAATCACCGATGATCATAAAACTTGTATGTGATGGTGCCAAGAATTGAGAGCAGGTCCTCCTTCCCTCAAAGTCCACATAGTCCCTGATAAACTGGGGGGAGACGGGGAAGGGGGGGGGAAGGATCCTGGCATTCAGACTCCCTGTGTCTTACTGATCCTTTAATTACTTTGATTTTAGGTGATCAGTGGTGAACTGTCAGCAAGAAGTGGCGCATACAAAAATACGATTCTATTGTGTTTAGTTTAATTCTTTATTTGAACATCAAATAGGCTGAGAAAATTGTTTACAGGTGCTCAAGCATCCCGCTGGATTCTTTACTTTTTCAAGGTGCAAAAGAGGTTTACAAGTGTGTTCCATTAAACAAAGCAAAGCTGCGACAAAACCCAATCACATCAATAATAGAGTGCATCAGCAAAAGGGCATATTAATCCATCAAACACAATTTAGCATTTGAGCCTTTTCCCAAAAAACAGGAGCTCTACACTGGAGGATATGTAGTGCACGAAAAGCATTGTTGATAAGCTGTGAGAGAACATAAACTGGCATAATGTCACTTATTAATTCAAGTCTCTGTAACCAATGACCTCTCTGTGAGTGCAGAGGGGTCCGTGTCTCAGGCACCTGCTTATGGGATAGCATGTTGTTTCCAGGGTGCACAGCTCTGTACACACACACATACACACACACGGAAGATGGGTTTGGAACACGGCAGCATTTACATATTTAAAAAGTTCAGGCACAATTGGATGCAAAAAAAAAAAAGGAATAGAAATTTTTCTTAAATCTCTGAAAGACAGTGCAAAATTGAAGTGCCATAATAGAGGCAGCAATTACTTAGAAAAAAATTTCAAATGACTTAAAACGAGGCCATGGTTGAATTCGAATGGAAGGGAAACGCAGTGAGAAACAGCATCATCACACTACTGAGAAGATGGATTTCTGGGACCACAGTTCATTGGCTCCAGCAGAACGTGTGTTTTCAGGGGGTTAACCTAGGAAGGGTGCAGAATAATCTGGATCAATTTCCCAGAACCTGCAGCAAACAGAATTATGAGCTACTATATGATTCTATGTGCCTTTCAAATAACTAGTTTTGCCAAGAAGACCTGCCTGTGAATATGAGACATTACTGCGGTCCTGGTGGTCATTCCCAGTATCCACGGTTCATCTCCTGGTTGCAAAGTATGACCAGGAAGGGGTCTGTAATTGGTGTCATAAAGGAGGAGAGCTACTCTAAACCAATGGCCTAAATCACTGGCCATTTCCATGTATAAGACTTCAGTGTGAGAACACCTTAATGTGGTCAAAAGTAAATTATCAGTAAGGCCCTTATTTTGTTCAGCCCCCCCAAAGACATGGGATATGGCAAGGTTACTGGAGAAATCTAATCAAAGGATAGGCTTCCTTGGGGATTTTACAAACCTACATCAGTAGGTTCTTCCCTTTGGATGACCAAGCCACTCTTAACTGCTTCATGGGACCGTTACAGAATCCTGACAGCAAGCTAGGTAGGCAGTGACGAAAGGGAACACAGACCACCAGCTACGCCTTCAACTGTAACGCTGATGTTTTTCTTTCTTCCCTAGAACTGGAGCTGCCATTCCAGAGATGGCTGGGGACATCAAGGGAGCTAGTTATCTGTGGTTTATAGGGCAGAACTGAAGTATTGAACCCTGGTGCAAATCCCCAGCCTCCATCATTAATTTGCCTCAAAAGACTTTCAATACACTTATTACTATATTTCCCAGTCTCCAAATTCCTGAGCCCACTTCCCCAACCCTACCCTGAACTCCCAGGTAAATCACATCTTTCAAATTTCAAATTGCCTGAGAGTGGGAGAAAATCACAGGCAACAATTCTCCAGCATGTTTCCTCCATCCAACAGCAACACGAGCTGGAAAATATCAACTGTCCGTTAATGGCACTTCAAGTAAGAGTTAAAAAGATTTCCAAAATTGTTTTGAGACCCCTGGGCTGACATTTCAACCATCTGGTGTTCCCTGCCCATTTCACATGTAGTATTATCTTAACATGAATACAAATACATTAGATGAAGAATGTAAAACCCTTCACATATTATGGTTTGGATTTAGCTGGTATTACATCATCTGTAGTCCTAGAAGTATGTTTGTGTTTGGTGTTTGGTTTTTTTTTTTTTTTTTGGTTTTGTTTTTATTTTTTTTAAAAGAAAATCTAAGTATAAACATTAAAAAGAACCCACTGACCCATTAGCTACTGTCCAAAAATATTACTACTGATATTTTGGTAAAAGCAAAATTAGCTGCCCTGAATAATTTAATTTTCCTTTTCAGGCATAATCTTTGCTACATAAGATTGTCTGTCACTCAATATCCAACAATAGGCATCTGGATTAGTGCTATTTTGTCTACTGTGGATACAAAAGTTGATATGAAATGTGATCTTCATTTAAATGAATAATCACCAGGCTTTAGGCATCAATGACTGCGTACATGATAAGGTAGCATGAAAAGTATATAAAAAACTCAATATTTTTCCTTGGTTTTTGCATGTTAGCCCAAATCAAATCCAGAACAGAATTATTACATTCAATTGTCCGATAACCAAGCAATGCAATTTCAAAAAAATATATATTATACTATGTAAGGTGCTTCTTAAACAAACAACAAAAGAATTCTATTCTTAAACATATTCTTACAGGTACATAAAATTGCCCCCAAATTTAAACGCACATCTATGAAAAACCTTTTTTTTTTTTTTTTTTTTTTTTTTTTTGCCCTCCCAGATTCCCAGTCCTTTGGCAATCACTTAGCTGAATAATCAGAGATTAGTGCAATCGACTCTTCCAAACATACCAAGAGAAGCACTAGCAGCTCACCTGGTGTGCTGGCTAACCCATCACGTCTCAATGGGGGTTGAATTATAGACAATGAAGTCTCCAGAGGCAACCGAACTTCCTTTTTAGTTAAGAAAAGAAAATAACCCATAATTGTGCTAGAGAAACAAAGGCCCACACCAGGCTGCCCTGTGACAGGAGTAAGCCTGTCCACTGCGGCTGCCACTCAATCAGGGCCATCCTGGAAATGACTACCCCGCGGATCCCACTGCAGCCCCGGAGTGCGAGGAGAATCCTGGGTAGCTGCAGCCTGTGGCAGGGCCACCCTGAGCAAGGCTGACTGTGCCTCGGAGTTATATCCAGCTTCTCCCCTACTTCCCTTCTTGTTCTCTAGTTGCCAAGATGACCCTGCAGCAGTGGGGTGCCTTCTCACCCAGAACGCCCTCCCAGATTGTTGCGGGCACCACACCTGAATAGTTCACCCTTTACGTAAGTCACACACTCTCTGCTGGTAATTGTGAGCCGCCACCAGAACAGGTCCTGAAGCCGATTTCACTGCAAGTCCTGGGGGGAGAGGGCTTTCTTTTATAAAATGGAAATTAAAACAAAAATCAAGAACTCATCTCTCATACATGGGTCATTATGAAAGTTTTGAGATACGCAAAAATCAAGAAACAAAATCTGTGCAGATAGAAACAGATGAAGCCCTCCCAGCAACACTGATAAGCCAAGCAAGCTGAACCCTGCACAGGTAAAGAAGAAAGGATGCCGCTGACTGTGCTGCTTAGAAGTGAAATAATGGACCGTAACACAGTCTGTCTCAAACTTTCCTAATGACCCAGAAAGATGTATTAGGAGACTGATAAATGGAGAGGTGACTTAACTAAAACCAACTTGCTGTCTTCCATAGGTCCATGGGAGGCAAGAATTAACCGGAACCCATGACCTGGGCATGGTGCTCTGGAAAGCCAGAGACAGCCTGCAGCAAGCCTGAGGCTGCAGTGTACTTAGTTGCAATAGTCTTGGCAATTAGAGGATCTTCCTTCTCTACGTATTCCTATAGGGGAAGCGAATAGACAATCACTTAATACTCTGCTATCGGAGTGCAAAAGCTTTAAGGTATCACTGGAATATAATGGTACATCACTACAGGAATACAAGAGGGGTCTATAATGAACCCTGGACCGAGCTTTCTCCAAGTCAGCAGTTAAAGAAGCCACTTTACATTCTTTCCTGTGGCTTATTCTTCAAGCCATTCCAAAGTGCTTATCAGAGGGGAAATGTCTACTCTCCAGGTCTGGGTCTCTATAAGTAGCTTAAATGCACAGTCATCTGAGCCCCAAGCTCATAGACTGAGTTCAGTTGTGAAGAGCTATAGGAATCCTCATGCTTAGTAACATAGCAACAAAGTGGGGGAGGGAAGAGCTGTTACAAAGATTTAGCCCTGGAATCCCTTTGGCTGTTCCCAACAGAAGACGTACCACTAAAAACTTAATGCGCAAATGAATGGCCACTCATATAGAAAGCTGCTGCTGGTGGACGCATGCTGGAGTGTGTGCAGGAGACCGAGTTCTGCTAAAGTGACGCATGGCGGGGTGATGTGCTGCAGGGATTCGCAGAGCCTTGGGGGAGCCTGGGAGCTCTCAGACTGTGGCGGGGAAACTCTCTGCCTCCCCAGTGATATAAAACTTTTGCAAGGAATGCGACGAAGTGGAGCTGGTGCTGGCCAGCTGGCTCTGGCCCATCTCCTCGGGAGATGCTCCCGTGCGGGCGGCCGGGGCATGCAGGCGGTGGGCGTCCAGCATCTCCAGCAGCAGGTCGTAGAGGGGCACCACGTTCTTACACCTCATGTTGTACAGATGCTCCATGCCCTTGTTACTGTGGGTGGAAAGACACAAAGGGGAGCACTTTAGACCAGGCCCCAGGATGGCTGCCGTTCCTAGAAGGGGAAGGACGAGAAACTCCAAAGGCACTTGCAAGTCAAATCTTTCATCCTGTTGAAAGACCCATTTGAACAGGACAGCAGCTGGGACACTGAGGACTCTCAGAGGCCCGGGCTTAGGGCTCACGTCTATGTGGGATTCACTTCTCACCCCCTTGGAGAGCAGGCCCATCCTCCCAAACACTCCTCCCTCTGGCCACTTTCAGGGCAACCGCTATGCTGGAGACTTCCTGCCACAGTCCCAAGTGAGAATTTATTCCCCCCTGTCACCAATGTGCCTCGTACAGCCAAGCAGGAGTGAGGGCTGGGAGAGCAGCTCAAGAAGCTGCCCTTGTAAACCTCTCAGGGGGCTTCCTATTCAACCCAGAATAAAACCTATATTTCTTTCCACACTCTGCAAGACCCAACTGGTCCAGCGTCCATGCCCCTCTTGGCTCTTCCTCCGGCTCTCCCCTACCTCAGGTTCTTCCTTCACACTGGCTTTTTGCTGCCCTTACTGACACAAAGCTCCTCCCCCAGCCTTAAGGGACCTGCATCCAATGTTCTCTCTTCCTCGGGTTCATTTCCCCCCAACCTCCAAATGCCACCTCCTCGGGAAAACCTTCCGCTACCCTCACAGCAGCAGCCTCCAGCCTCTGCAGCCGCAGCCTCCCTCTTTTGTATTGTTCTGTTTTCCTTATGACGCTTCTCACAATAGGAAATTCTCCTGTTTATTTGTATTTATTCTCCCCGTTCCCAAGCACACACATGCACCCCCTCATGCACTCACACCTGCACAGTGCAAATGCCAGGACTCTGACCATCCTGCCCTCTGCTGTAGGCCTAGAACAGTGCCCTGCACTTGACAATGTTCAGAAAGCAGGGGCTGTAAGGGCGCAGGCCGATGGCATATCTCCTTTCCCTACTGCCTTCCTCTGCCCCAGCCACAACCTTACTGTCCCCTCCACACTACCAGAAGAGGGGGCAGGAACAAATATAATCTAGCTTGAAATTTATTTTTTAAAAACATACATAGCATGAGTAGGCAAGACCCAGAGAATGTCCTAGAAAATATCTGCACTTTTAGTCTGGGAAGGTTGGACACCTGCCATGAGAACACAGCATCACAGTTTTCCGGGCATACAACAGGACCTAAGTGATGCGCTTAAGTATTATTTTGTTTTGTTCCATTTTCCTGTCTTCCTCATGAGATTTCATGAATCACATTTACAGTCAGATGAAATCTGGTGTTAAATTCTCTGAGTAGCAACATATGGCGGGGGCCAAACTTAACAAAACAGAGTCCTGTGATTTAGATTGGCTATAATGCAGCACCAAAATATTATTTTGTGAGAGAGAGAGAGAGAGAGAGATAGCATAAACACTCAACGCTTTCAGGAGAATCACAGCCTCTCACACAATTCCACACAATTCCGACAGAAACACTACCCAGCTTTCTCCCTGGAGCTGTCTTTTGCCATACGTTGTCAGTAAAATCACCCAGAGTGGTAAACTTAGTGAAAATTTACTTGGCATTAACTAATTAGGCTTGCTAACGCTGATGAGCAGTTAATGGATTTAAAAACTCAGCAATTCCCACCCACAATTAAAAACATTCAACTGCAATGCACGATTTTTACAGCATCCTTGAAATTCCTAGCTCAGAGTAAAAACTAATATGTTTCTTCCAAGGGTGAGGTTGCTCTCTCAGCCAGGAAATTTGGCAGAGGGTGAGTAATTCTAATCCATTCCCTGGTTCCCTCCCTGTGAGATTCATCAAGAGCAAAAGACAGGGAAGGACTAGACATATTTACTCTGAATGCTGTCACCTACTCTACCTGGCAAATGTGAGTCCTTTCTCTGTTACTCAGGGATCCCTGGGGACTCTTGAGAACAGGGATTGCAATCACCTTCTCCTGAACTTTGCCGAGAGGAAGCCTTCACTTATGAATTTCAAATTCATATGAAGAAAAACCTGCCTTGAGTCATTTTCCCATTTATTCGTTTATTCATCACTCACTCAGTAATAATGCTGTGAGCACATACTATATGTAAGTCCTTATAGATGGCACTGTGAAGGATATAAAACAAACAAAACAAACAAAAAAATCGATACATCTATTTTTTCAAAAATCTAACAGTTTTTCAAGGTTGGCTCCAGAGAACATGGCACCTGGGACTTTGGACAAATTTCTGGCCATTTGAATCATAGTCTCAAGAGTAAAAAGCCCCTGAAAATCAGACTCCTTCAGGCATGTTGATCCTTCCTTCAGTGTCACTAAGAGAAGGAATCTCTTTCAATCCTGGACTCCTGGGGTAAGGCCAAAGTCAAGTGTGGGACCTCACCCTTGGGTACCTCTAGTGTCATCACTTCACACTACTGTACGGCCTTTCTGGAGTCCGCAATAAAGAATCCCCCACTCTCTTCCTCCCCTCCCTGCAGGCTGAGGTCTGCTCAGGACAGTAGTGTCCACTAGGCTTCTGGCCAGCCAAGTTGCAAGACAGTTGAATGAAAGTGAGGCTTCTTTCCTCTTTTGGCTTAGAATTATTTTTGTGGCTGATGTCCTGTGTTAGACCCTCTACAAAAATATTTATTGAGTTTGTACTGTGCACTCAGATGGTGGCAGGTGGTATTAGGTACACAGAGTGAGCAAGACACCTCGTGATGACGCCTTTCAGTCTAATGAGGCAGAAAAATGATGAAATGGGCACTAACTATAGGGAAGGATGAGGTGTATGTTCCAGCCAGGTCTTATGGGCCAAGAGACACTTCCTGCAATGAGTGATAGCTAAGCAAAGATAGGTTTGCTCACCATTCAGAAATACTCACTCCTGCTGGAATGTGTCCATCTCTTTGACTGGGACTTCCTCAGGTGACTTTCTTGGCCAATGGAATGTTACTGGGCATGACTTAACCAAAGGATTAAAGTGCACTTGCCCCGACGGGCTTGCTTTCTTTTGCCCCTGACATTACTGTGGGACATGTCCCAACTAACCTGTGCATACCAGGAGGAAAAGAGACTCAAGACGCATGGGGCAGACTCACCTGGCCAACCTGCAGGGCTGGCTGCACTTGTCCCTCCCCACCTATACCCAGGTGAGATCAGCTGCCTCACAGACGGGTGAGTGAGCCCTGCTGAGATCAGCAGAGCCCCCCAGCCAACCTGCAGCCTGAAGAGGAGCCTCCCCAGATGACTCAGAGAAAGGTTTCTTACGGTTAGGGCTCAGACGTGACAATGTCCTAGTACGTCAAGTAGGGGCTGAATCATGAAGAGCAATCTAAGCAAAAGAAAGGGATTTATACTTTTATCGAAAAGCAATGGGAAGCCATTTAAGGGTTTTAAGCAAGGGGATGGCGTGATTAGATTTGGCTTTAGAAGGATCACTCATGGAGAATGGATTAGAGCAGATCTTGCTTACAAGCAGAAATTATGTTACATGGCTGGTGCTGAAATCCAACAGAAAATGATGCAGGCTTGGACTGGAGTAGTAGCCACAGGGGTGATGGCAGGGGTGCAAGAGGTGCGGAGGGGTCAATATCGACACTCCATGCGGCATATGGAGTTTCTCATTCGTGATTTCCAAGTATAAACAACGGAAGTATGATACAAGGACAGAAATGGATGTGCCTTCAAGGATACATATGCTCAGAGACTTCCCTTCATTGACCTTCCCCCTTGCACTCTGCACAATCCCAGCCAACCCCCAGCCCCACCCCAAAGCAGAAGCACATACTTCAAACTAAGCGTAAGTATCAGTCCCTCTCTGCAGCCCTCTCTGACACTTGCCCCATGCCCCAGGCGGATTTACAGCCTCTTTCTTCTCTCCTTGCACAGCACGTGTGCCTATTCCGTGCCAGGCACTGTTGTGAGTGTGCTATCGGCATCCAGCCAGCAGCCCTTCCATAGGTTTGGGGTTCGCTTTCTCTCTGTCCCTCCTGCTTCCGGGAAGCCCGTGAGCCTCACCTCATGTGCCTGATGTGGGAGAGGATGAGGAGGAGCTGGGCCAGGCGCCGGTGCTGCTGCTGCAGGGTCAGGCCTGCTTTGGCCATCAGGTGGATCAACGTGTCTGTGATCTTGTCCAGGACCCGGTGGATATGGTCTTTCTCTTCCAGAGACTTCAGGGTGCTGGACAGAAATGTGTACACTCCTGAATGTGCAGAGAGAAAGTGAGAGAGAAACTCAAAGAGGATGAGGTCTAGGAGACCCAGAGTGTCCACGGGGCATCATCATGAGCCAGTGCTTCCCCCAGCACAGAAGGACAGTGGTGGGGACGTTCTGGACCCGTTTTTAAACCAATCAACTATGTGAAATTCCTAATGGAGACATGTGTCTGAGAACCCCAGGAAACCAGCGTGGCCTCCTGTGTGTGAGCCAGGATCCCCAGACAGGGACTATCAGCCTGGGGGCTGCAGTGGTAACACCAGCCACCCCTTCTCAGACAGGTCTGACACCAACATTAACTGTCTACTTAACGCGAGGACAACTCTGTGGGGACCCAGTATTGTTCCTTTTCACATCAGGAAACTGAAAGGCAGAGAGATTCATTAACCTGCCAGGTAACTGGGAGAGCAGGTTACTAGGGCTTCGACCCTACTCCTTCTGCTGACTCCACATCTGGTAATGATAATGGAGTCTCTTTCTCAGGAGACATGAGAAACTGTTGGTGAGATTTACAGAGTGATGAGTGACTGGCTAAGTGACTGGAAGATGATTTTTCCAGGTAGGATTTAATTTGCTTCAGTGTTTCAGGTTAAAGCCCTAAGCATTTTCTCAGGCTCAGCTGAAAGGTTTATGACATGGGTGGGTGTTGAGGACTTGGGCAACTGCTGTTTTTCTCACTGCCAGGAAGGTTTCCTCTCTTGCCTTTCTTGTGGTTAGAGATCCTGCTTGCTGGGCCACGGGTAGACTCAGGACCAAAGCTGAGACCATCATGACACACTACTCTTCTGGACAGCATTAGCCTCGAACTAGACAACCAAAGCCTTTTTTTCTGGGATTGTATATGAGGTTGTGAAACAGAAATCCTTTCCTCTAGGGTTGCTGGGAGGATGAGAATATGGAGCTGTGAACAGCTCCCTCCCCAGCACACGGAGCTCCGCTCTGCAGAAAGGAGCCTGGAGACCCTGACCAGAGGTGACAGTATTGGGGAAGAGGGCGGGAAGAAAAAGAGCAGGAGCAAGAGGGCATGAGAGAGATCCCCAGTCTAAGGGATCCCCAGTCTAAGCACAAGGACCTAGTTCTTTGATTTTTTTCATTTGACCTTTGAGATTTCCTAGTGTCCTTCCTAACATGTGCATTGGCACATTTCCTTTTTCCTTTTTGCTTATAATAGTGTGAAGTTGGGTTTCTGTCACTTGGAACTGAAAGGAGCCTGTCACAGTACGTTGTGAGCTCAGCCCAAGGACGGGAGGAAGGCGAGGGATGAACAGGTGAGAAGCGCTGAGAACAAGAGGCAGCAGAGCGGAGCTGGCTCTTCTCGGGACAAGCAGGGTGGATTTTCTCACCACCCAAGAAGTAAGCTCCATCCTGCCCAGGGATACCATCTTGCAAAGAGCAGATAACATAATATTTTTCCCTAATTAGGTATATTGTCAACAGTTTTTTGGTCTTATCTCTTTTCAGCCCATGGCCACCCATAAACAAACTTCTCCTGCCCTCCCCTATCCTCGTAAGCACCTTTAAGTTAAAGATTCCCAAGTTTATAAAATCCCTGACGTGACGCTAGTGATATCTCCAGGAGTTGCTACTCAAGCCACACCCCGTGTTGGGAATGAGGAAAACTCCTACACAGAGGAACTCTTAAATACAAACATACACAGGGTTAGAATTGCCCAGAAGGGGAAATGGCTAAGATTGAAGACAAACAAGACAATAACAGAACTGGAATGGCTACAAGTAATGTCACATTTGGTACCCTGAGGCACTTTGATGCACACAGAGCGCAGACGAGTAAGCCCCAGAAAGGCCGTGGGGGTGAGAAAGAATTGCTGAATGACTCCACTTACGTTCTGTGTGGGCTGTTGACAGGGAGAGGATGTGTCCATCAGAAAAACGGGCAAACGGGCAAACGTCCACAGCCACAGGTTGGCCTGGGGGCCCCATTGGCTCTGCCTCTCTCGGTCCTCTGTGCTATCATACACGGTGCTGCCCACACCCTCCCCAGGCCCTGTGTCTGGCCGTGTAATCCCAGGATCCCACCCAGGCCACAGAGCTGAGTTAGTCCAACAGGGATGACGGACTTTCCACCAATTTCCTTTCTCATTACCACCCAGATGCCGGCCTCATTGGCCTATAATCCCTTTCTTATTTAAGGAAAAAACAGAATGGAGGATCAAACAGCTCGGCTGCGCCTGTCTGGACCGGCCACACTTGTGCATGGCTTCTCTTCTCGCATGGGCACAGGGCTGAAGCACCCCAGCTGCAGCGGCAGCATCCCGAAGGCCAGCGTCACACACGATCTGCCAATGGAGGGCAAAAGCTTGGCACTCACAGTCAGGGGAGTCAACTTTGGGGAGGTTGCCTATTCTCCATCCCACTGAGTGCAGGCGAGCTGTGTCCCTTCCCCGCATGCATTTCCTGAGAACCTGGTGTGTGCACCACTGCTATTTGTCAGAGATTCCTAGCCTTTCAAGTGTTAATGTTTTAAGAACAGATACCTCCTGTGGAGAGAGAATTTTTCTTCACTCTCGGGATGCAGGCCATCCTCAGAACAAACCTGTTTTTCTCATCCTGTTTTGGCACCAAGATAGCTTATCAGCTCATCCTTGTCAGCAGATGCTTCCTGACTGTGCACATGGACTTAGAAATAAAAGTAGGGTCCTAAGGAAATGCCAATAATTGACACCAGCAACCATCTTCCACCTGGACTTTTCTGGCAAAATGCAGTCCACGTTTGCCGCCTGTTGCCCCAAAGGGGCCAATTTGAGAGCCAATGCGGAAACCCGAATCCCCAGAAGGCTTCACGTCCTCTGGAGGCCGCTGGTAATGAGCAAGGGCAAAGCAGGGCCACTGGTGATCTCATGTCCTAGGCTCTCGCCACCTTGGATGACCACACTGTGCTTCCCAGCAGCGCAGCACCAGCAAGCGGGCAGCGAGGGCCTTCAGAAGCCCTTCCTGCAACCAGGAAGGCCTTCCCAATGCTGGAGGCTGCTCCAAATCCCAAAGTTGAGAAGGAAAATCTCTATATCGTCATCCAGTCTTGGAGTATCGTTGGCAAATCCGAGCTTCTATGAATTCTGAATCTTGCAGCCAAAACAGGGAGGTTCAGGAAGATTATATGGGAAATCCAGTTGTCAGAAAGAATGGGGAGCAGAGAACCCCACGGACGTGAGATCTCAACCCGCCCTCTCACTCTCCTTCTGCTAAAGCACGCTATCAAGAGCTTGAGGAGGCAGGGGTGGGCACTACAGTGGGTGTGCACACCTGACTTTCCATGAGGAGCCCTTGCACAACCAGGGGTCCTGGTGTGCCCTCACACTGACCTCCATGGGGGTTGGGGGAACAAGGAACTGTCCCTAAAATAATGAGACCTGCTCAGGCTGGTGGCTTACTGCAGGCTTGAGGACCAGTTCTTCCCAAAGGAAGAATGTAACAACAAACTCTGAGTCCCTCAGTTTACAGCAGCTTCATCAAAAAAACAAAAGAATGACTCAAAGGAAAAAGCAAAGAAGGTCAAGTCCCAGCTGTATGTGCTCTGGACCAGAAAGCTGCTCCTTGGTGTGGAGAAGGAATTTAGAGTTTGCAGAGGACTCAGGGATGAGCCCCGGCACAACAGTCTTTCAGTGTTCCAGTGGGAAATGATCCCATGACCTCATTAGCAGGTTTGCCGGGAAGTGCTCCCGAGGCTGGTGGTGCAAGGAGCTGCACCTGGGTCTGCTGCTCTTCCAGGAGAAGGTGCTGTCCCCACGGGCAGACTGGGGCAGCTTGAGGTTGTTGCTGCCCCTTAGTGGAAGGGGCTGTGCTGGGTGCCCTGCAAGATGAAGAATTTTTTCTAGTCCCTGTCTCTCCAAAGTCCTACTGAATTAAAACTACTATAAATAAAAATTGGCAGATGAAAGTTTTTAAAAATCTTTATGAGGCTACACCCAAAAGGTCCCACATGAAAACAGGTTAGAGAGAAGGAAGCTTCAATGGAATACCTTTTCTCCAAATTGTTAACTAACTTATTCCCTTCATGCAATCTGTCAATTGAGTGTTTTATATAAGTTTTCAATAACACACTTAGCTGCAATGATCTCAGAGCAGCTGTATGGGAACTGCAAAAACAACAAACACAACTGGGTGTAAATATGTAGACAGAGGATGTAAGATTCTTCTAAATAAAATCAGAACCAATAATTACAAAATAGCCTCCATCAATGAAATACCAGGCGATTGCCTCTTGTACATTTTTAAATAATTTTGTAACATAATAAGAAACCTATTTTGTGAAAATTACATATTAAAGTTATTTGGGGGATTCTTCTCTTTGTCTTACACTGACATTGACTCCAGTGTTTTCCCACACTTCTTGATAGCCTCTCATATGTACAACTGTTTCTTTTTCCAATTCATCATTGCTCCTTCATGGCTTATCCAAAGGATATGGTATCTTTTAAGTTTTAGAGACTGATTGAATATTTGCCTTGCTGAAGTCGGTGATTAAGATGGGACAAATGTCGCTCTCCACTTTGGGACCTCCTTAGCCCATATCATAACAAAGGGGACCCCCTTGGACAACACACTTAGAATAAAGGCCAGCTTATGTGCAAATCACATCTTCATTTTTATTTTCTTCTACTTCAACAGTCTTTGTTTTTTCTTGGCATGTGTTTTAGTCCATTTTCTGTTGTTTATAGCAGAATATCAGAAACTGGTCATTTATAAGGAAAAGAATTTATTTCTTACAGTTATGGAGACTGAGAAGTCCTGAGTCCTCTGGGGAGGACTTGCTGGTGGGGCCTCTCGGCAGAGCCCCCAGTGGCTCATGGCATCACATGGGGAGGTGCTGAGTGAGCCAGCTCCAGTCTCCTTGGGTCTCTCTGCCTTTTCTTATAAAGCCACCAGTCCCTTTCCCATAATAAGCCATTAATCCATTAATCTATGATTTAATCCATTCCTGAGGTCAGAACCCTCATGGTCACAGAGCAACTCTCAATACTGCCGCACTGGGGATTCAATTTCAACGTGAGCTTGGGAGTCCACAATTATTTATCATATACAAATAGATGCAGGTTAGTGTTTTGGTTTTCTTATTCTGGTGTCCGCTTCTAGCTTTGCTTTTTCGTGTGCCCTTTCTTTTTGGACATTCATTATGAATGCATATAAACATTTTACCACTTCATTATTTTTCTACATAGTAAAGCCTGGGCATCTTCACTGAAATATATTTCATTTCATTTTAATACAGTTTAATATTATTTCTTCTCTACCTCCTTTATATGGTAGTTACCAAGTTACACTGATTTTCAAAAACTATATGTGTGGGTAAACTCTTACCTGTTTATTTCACATCAGGGTATCAAAGAGTATATGTGTGTTTAATTAGATTGCTTATTTGTTACTGGAAATTCTAGGGGATCTTTCTGTATGATTCGTGATCTGTGGAGTTGGCTATCTCTCACACTCTCCTCAGGAGTTTTCCGGGAGGCGGCTGCCCAGGTTCCATCCAAACCTGATGGTCGATTGCCACAGGAAGTCCCCATAACTATGCTTTTACAAAACTCTCCAACAAGGAGTCATTCACAGCCAAGATGAAGAGTAACACAATTATCTTGGTCTCTTCGTTTTGTTGCTACTAAAATGTATAATCTTGAAAACATGGACTGTATTTTTGTATTGAGAAAAGTTCCCTGTCATGGTGCTGCAATGACATTAGGAGGATGACTTCTCCTCGGATATCCCCGCCAAGCTATGCTCCTCCAGGCCTTTATTCCCTTTTGGGCTGGGGAAGGTTACAATGGAGATAATTCTTACAATGACCTGGAAGACACCCATTTAAGATACCTATTTGTCTCTGCATGACCACATGGAAGGGGGGGGTCTGACCTGAAGATGTTCCTGGACTCAGCTTTGTTAAGTGAACAAAAAGCAAACCTCTAGATGTTTGGAACCTTGTACATTTTGAAGCCTCTTTGCTATAGGAGGCATCCTATTCTAATACAAGATGAGAAGTATTTTATGACTTACTGATGAGTAACTGAATACATGTGTATAAAGAGGGATAAAGCCAGAGGCATGTTTTATATACTTCCCTATGTTGCCATTTTCTGCATTTTTAAGGCATTAGATTGCATAGGTCACTAACAAATTATTTCTCTTCCCAAACGCCAGTACTGCCACACTTTGTTATAGAAACCATGATTTAGATTCTAGAAACACCTAGTCATCCCATGCCATGCTAAGCATTCATTCCAAATACTAACATGCTTTGTAGCAACCCATTTGTTCAAGGAACCAGGGGCAAGCCTAAAACATCTGAATGTTTAGTTTGGCATAATTTAAAGCTACAGATCACAACATCATTAAGGACTTCAAAGAGATTGCTCTGTGCCGTGTAGAAACTAATCTCTCATTTTGTGACTTGAACAAAGACTATTGCTTTGGGAAATAACTGTTCATAGGTGGGAAACCTCCATCCTTCTAACAGCATGTGTTTATTTACCGGAAAGGTGAAGAACCTGCTCACAACCCCATCCTTGAGCAAATGAAATCTGTATTGTTAGACTAGTCTGTATAAAGTCAGACTCTCATCGAAGTTCTCTCTAAGTGGTCTCCAAGTGAGAGGAATTGCTGTGAAGATGAGTGTTCTTCCAGAACCCAGCATGGGAACATGGTGGTCCTGTTCATTTGGTATTGGTATATATCCATGAGTGCCTTCTTGGCACATATGCTTCTGAGTCAGTGACATTTATCAATTTAGTATAATTTTTCAGTGAAATCTACTAGATGTTATAAAGCATAAATACTTGGTGCATTAATACAGTCAAGTTGATTCAAAAGACAAATGCTTTAATGATGACTTCAGATGGTGAAACGGATGCACTTATTAAGATGACTTGAGAAAAAACTCTGAAAGTTTCATTCTTTAAAAAGAATGATTTGGTGTCTCACTTTTATATATAAAATCTGCTTTTAAATTTGTAATAGATAATATGCTAGCTTTCTATCTTTTAGGACAAAGTCATATGGATATATAGTTTGCATAGGAGCCTTCTTTTTGTTAGTTATCTATAATGCATGTATATCACCACGTGCCAATTGGGGGGTGGGTCAGAGACCGGCCCCATCACTGGTTTGTTTTTGCACGTTCAGTTGGAAGGCCAACATAACGTGGGAAAATTGCTTCTGTGGGGTCAGTTGCTGACTGCCCTCTTTGGTATGTGACTGTTATACTGTTATGAAGGAACAGCCATGGTTCTGCCTTTCCTATCCCTCAAACACCCAATGGCTGCCTTTCCAAAGTCAGAAAAGAGATTCACTAAAGATACACCAGAAAAATACGCTGTCCAGCTATTGCAGGGGAATTTGCACAAAGTTCTGTGTGGAATTTCAAGTCCCAGTGAGCTGGTCTTGTCTCAGGGGGCCTGGATGGTTTCCTTTTTCCCCACACAATGCAAGCCAAATCAGCCTGGATGAATTTGTTTCTCCGGACCCCACCCTTCCTGCCTGCTATTTCAAGGATAATGGAGCGACCACAGGGGTAGCCGAAAGCAGCTCTTACACACTGGGGCAGATTTTACTCACAAGGTGATCTTGGCACTCTTCCCACAGAGACACCAGGTCTGGGCCCTTCCCTTGAATCTGAGTGGACAACTTGCTCATAATCAACAGAATGAGCAGCAAGTGATGCTGAGTGACTTCTTAATCTCCTTAATAAAAGGCCATGCATCTTTTGTTTGTCACTGGGACATTTGTTCCGAAGCCCTCAGCACCTTGTAAGAGGTCTACTGTGCCACGCTGGGATACCAGACAGGTGCCCCAGTTGACAGGTCCAGCCAATAGCCGGCATCAATCACCATTATGTGAATAAAGACAGCTCGAGGTGACTCCAGCCCACGACTATCAAATTACCCCTAGCTGATGAGACTCTCCATCTGGGGCCCCAGGCACTATGGAGAAGAGACAAGCCACTCCATCTGGGCCTTACTCAAAGTCATGACCAACAGAATCCAAACGTTTGGTTGTTTCATTTTTTAGCCACTAAGTTTTGAGAGTAATTTATTGCACAGCAGTAGTAACAAGAGCACACTGGGCATCTACACCAGACACTTAGGGAGAAAAGTGGTCCGGAGCGGGTAGCCTGGAGCTGAGTCTCCTGAAAGGAGCATTCCAGAAGTTCCCGCTCCAGGTCCTTGATCTTGCCTCCGGACGCCTCAGCCTGCCCTTGCTGAAGAGACAGGGAAGGCTGGATGTCATTCCGTTAGCCACAGTGTGCAGTTAATGGTTTTCACAGGAGCCCTTCAGCCCTCACTCTTGCCCAGGTGACTATCAAAATGTAAAGGGTCAGCCCCTACCCAGCAACCCAAAAGATCTGCTCGCTAGCTTTTTACCAGAGAATAAACAACTTCGAATTCTCGGTCCACAACACTTCTCAAGTCCCAGTTGTGAGAAATAGATGTTGTGAAGATTTGTCTGACAAAAGATTTTTTTATGCTGAATAAATGGTTTATTTTATTTTAACCAAAAGACTGCGAATTTTCTAATGAAATGTGTCCTCTTTATTCTGGCCAGGCAAAGAAAATTGAGAGCCAAATCTGTGGGCCACCTTAGGAAGTGCACAGACGCACTTCTGTGTACTAATCTGACTTCTGGATTTGCTATTTTCTTCAGGTTATTCTCCATTACTATGGATTTTGTCAACTATTGGTGTATATTTTCTCATTGCATGAAATTGGGCAAGCCATTGCAAATTCTCTACAGAAGATGAAATACACAAATAAATCATGGAAAAGATACCCCTTCATTCCCTGCCACATCAATGAACACTGTTAATGTGAATATATGTGTTTATAAAACATCACTAAACACTTATCCGATTTAGACTGGAATCCAGAAAAAAATCACATATGCAGCTGATGTGCACATGTCCATGTCACTCTGAACTGAATAGCCTGCTTAAATAATCTGTGACATTCAGTGGTCACTAACCAATGAAGGAGGTACCCTCTTAGACGGGATTTGCATGTTTATCACCTGAGCTACAAAGCTTCAGATGTATTTGCCTCCTTTTCCCTCGGTATAGAATTGAAATGGCAAAATGTTTTCTCTGGTTATTTTGAAAAAGATAAGTAGTGTCAAAAATTGTTATTTTCATGAGTAAATGGGCATGAGGGTGGTACATATTCTTCAGATATGATCAGTTCCATCATTTTAAGAGAGCACTACAGGGGTTGAAAAGTGTATTGAAAGAGCATCATGTGATTATTTGTGAAAGGTTGATCCCATTTTTTTTTCTTAAAGAGGGAAAGGTTATATTATGCTACAAGACTAGAGATGCAGATTCCAGAATTATGAATTTAAAAGGGACCTTAAGATCTTCCAGTTCAGCAGTTTTCAAACCACTTTGATAGTCAAAACCCTTTTTAAAACAAGCAGAAAAAGTGATTCTCATGTATGAACTGGATAAAGTCAAAATTGTCTGATTAAAGCAAGAGAAAAGTGGGGGAACCCTAGAACCAAACTCAAACTCTCCCCTTCTTCTGGTGATCCTGGGTCTCCTTCTGTAACGCCCAGCTTCGGTAGAAGAAAAGTGTAGAAACCACTGATCTCCAGAGAATCAGAACACAAACCACAGATTGGGAGAAAATATTTGCAAAAGACTTATCTGAGAAAGGACTGTTATCCAAAATATACCAAGAACTCTTAAAACTCAACAATAAGAAAACAAACAACCTGATTAAAAAATGGGCCAAAAGACCTTAACAAACACCTTGCTAAAGAATATATCCAAATGGCTAATAAGTATATGACAAGATACCCCTCATATGTCTTCAGAGAAATGCAAATTAAAACAAGGAGATACTACTACACACCTGTTAGAAGGGCCAAAATCCAGAACACTGACAACACCAAAGGTGAGGAAGGATGTGGTGCAACCTCTTACTCATTGCTGGGGGGGATGCAGAAGGGGACATTTTGGCAGCTTCTTACTACACTAAACATGCTCTTACTATACAATCCCCCAACTGCGCTCCTAAGCATTTACCCAAAGGAACTTAAAATTGATGTCCACACAAAAACCTGCACATGGAGTTTGGTAGCAGTTTCATTCATAATTTCTGAAATTTGGAAGACACCAAAATGTCCTTCAGTAGGGGAGTGGATAAATAAACTGTGGCACATCCAGACAATGGAATATTATTCAACAATTTTAAAAAATGGGTTATCAAACCAGGAAAAGACACGGAGGACCCTTAGATGCATCATGTCACTAAGTGAAAGAAGCCTATCTAAAAAGGCTGCATGTGTGACCCCAAGCCCATGACATTCTGGAAGAGGAAAAACTATGGTGACAGTAAAAAGATCAGTGGTTGCCAGGAGTTGGGCAGAGGGAAGGATGAATAGGAGTATTTTTAGAGTGGTGTAGTTATTCTATATGATGTTACCAAGGTAGATGCATTTGTTAAAAGCCGTAGAATGTCCAAAGCCAGGAGTGAACCCCAATGTAAACTGTGGACCTTGGGTGACATTGGTGTGTCACTGCAGGTGCATTGGCTGTAAAATGTTGACTCTGGTGGAGGAGGCTGACTCTGAGGAAGGCTGTGTGTCTGCAGAGCCAGGGGTTATAGGGGAGCTTTCTGCACTTTCCATTCAATTTTATTGTGCATCTGAGTCTGTTCTGAAAAATGAAGTTTATTAAGACATAAATATTTTAAAACGTAAAATAAAAATCAACCCAAACCATCAATTCAGTCCAATTATTTCAATTATTAGAAAACAGAGACTCAAGGGGGTTAAGGACTAGGGCTAGCAGAGGTTGTAACTGAAGGGATGGTGGGCAGGGCAGCTAGTCTGGCTTTACCTGAGCTCAGCCAGTTGGTAAATAAGTGGCAGGGCTGAAACTAGAACTCAAAGGTTCCTCCCTTCTGGCTCAGGGCTCAAAGCTACACAAAGAATTTCCTAACTACAAGGTTTGTGAGAAACAAGGAATGACTGCCAATGGACCAGCCTCCAGAGACATTTGAGAAAACTAATACTTTTCCTGGAATGATTTCGGAGCAATTCCACATCTCAAAACAGGGGGAGAATGGAGTGGAGACAGGAAGGAGTGGAGGTGAACAGGCATCTATCTTCTAAAAGTCTTCTTAATCAAGGACTTTCACCAAAATGTTAACAGCGATTACTTTTGTGTGTTAAAAACTTGGTGGTTACTTGGGAGATTATTTTTCTTGGTGGCTTTCCAGTATTTTCCAAGTTCTCTGCCTTGGGTATGTATTACTTTCACAATTTGGCGGGAGAAAATGGTATTAAAAATACAAAATCAAAGTCCCTTTCATTCCTATTATTTCACAAGCTTTGTCAATATCTGGACTGCTGAGAGGGAAACACACATGATTAATGGATTCTCCAAAGAGTAAGGAACTTGCTGGAGGGATATCACTCACCACCGTTTTCATATTTCTATCATCCTTAAAGCTGTTCACATTTCTGAAGCTCTTCAAGGGTGGTTGCATTAGCAGGAAATGGAGCTACCGAATTTGTTACCAAAGCTTCTGTAAATAATTTTCTTAGTTGGAAATACCTCTGACATGCCATCAATAACCCAAGCTGCAGATCTAAGTATAAAAGAAGATGGGCTTCACGGACTGACAACACATTGTCCTCGCAGGACTCAAATGTGGGGACACTAAGAAGACGCAGCATTGAGGTTCTACTAGAATGTGCTGAGTGTCTGCCTCCCACCGAATCTGAAAGTTATGTTAACTAACTCAATAATTGACCTTAACTATTCCAAGAGAAAGGGTAGGTGCCTCACCTATCAAGATGAAAATGAATTTTGCATTCTGGCTTCCATTTATCACGGTTATTGATCCATTTGGAAGAATAAATAAACTTCCCCTGCCATCTCCCTCCTGACACGTATGCATAGTTGTTCTTGGAGCTGACTCCTTGTTCTGAGCTCAACCATGAAGTCCAGTGTCTGCTTTCAATGCAGAGAATCTAAAGAATAGTCTGCATTGATCCTTGGGCCTCCAGGAGATTAGACAGGGCACTGTTTGTACCAGCAGCTTCTTGGTCAACATAGAAAGGCCTCATTAGAGTGATAGCAGCATCACATGGCATGCTGCTTCCTCCAAGTTTATCACCGACTAGGAAAGGCATGCCAGTCACACAGGGCCTCAGAACAAACCCAGAGCAAACTAAGTGTTGGGAGGAGCCAGGTTGTCCTTACTTAGAAAAATTTTTAAAGAGAGACTCACAAGAATTCAATTTTTATCTTTCTTTATGCAAATATCACTTTAAAAAATCCAGGGCAAAGAGCCAAAGGCAAAATGTAAGGCATAAAATACCAACCCTCTGAAAACCCTGACTATTTAGAATAAGAGCAGTTCATCAGCAAAGTTAGTGTCTGTGTAAATCATGAAACTTACAAAATTAACAAATCATTTTATCAAAAGGACCTTGGAACTCAAATGTTTAGAGCAGCTGCATTCACAATCTCCAAGATGTGGGAACAACCCAAGTGCCCACCAACCCGTGAATGGATTCATAAACTGTGGGGTATGTACACCATGGAATACTATTCAGCCATAGAGAAAGGAGGAGATTTTGTATCTTTTGTATTTAGCTGGATAGAATTGGAGAACATTCTCCTTAATAAAGTATCTCAAGAATGGAAAATCAAGCATCCCATGTACTCAATACTAACTTGAAACTAGTAGATTAACAACCACAGGCCCACAGTAGAGAAAAACACAATTAAATTCAAGAAGGTGGAGGGGGAGGGGGTTGGTAATTTCCCACCTAACTGGTACAATGTAGGGATATACAGCACACCTCTTGGGTGGAGGACTCAATGGACTTGACTTTACAAATTCAAACAGTGTAACCTAACCACATGCACCCTCATCTTAATCTGCCTAAAAAGTTAATACAAGACACTAATTTAATTTAAAAAATTAACATATCAAGCACCTACAAAGATATAAAATAAAACAAAATTCTCTGATAGAGAGTAAGTTGCTTCAAAAAGAGATGATTATAAAATAATCTGTGTAGAAATTCCTGACTATGCTCTTTCAGAGCAGAGGGCAACAACTGCATGGAAAGAAACCATCTGCTCTCTAGAACTGTCCAGCAGCATGTACTCACCTCTGTGTCATGGCCCATGATGCACAACACAAATTAAAAATTCTTTAGTTGAGGGCCCGTGGCATCATCATAGCTCACAGCAACACCAAACTCTTAGGTTCAAGCCTCAGCTTCTGGGACTACAGGTGCCTGCTACAATATCTGGCTAATTTTTTTTTTCAGTTTTTAGTAAAGACAGGGTCTTGCTCTTGCTCAGGCTGGTTTCAAACTCGTGAGCTCAAATGATCCTCCCACGTTGGTCTTCAAGAGTGCTGGGATTACAAATGTGAGCCACCACACCAAGCCAAGCTGGGTCGCCTCAGTGGAGTACCCCTTGGCCTTAAGGAGCAGTCCACATGCCTCAGTTCACATACATCACGATGTAGGAAATACCATTTCTCCATTTTACAGGTGAAAGAAACTAAAGTTGTATTCTCGCCACTTCACACAATGCCTGGGAAATTGTAAATCCTCAATAAATGTGGTCAAGTTCACAAATAATAGTCTACAAGGCCATAGGCATTACTCGGTTCAATGGAATATTGTTGTCTTATGTGCCAGAAGAAAGATAAACCCTAAGAAGTAGATATAAAGTAAAAACTCAGAGCAGATGGAGTTGAGGCAGCCATAATCAACTTCAATATGCGAAGGTAGCTATGTGCCCTGTGGGGGAACGTGCTGGAGGAGGCTGTGGCTGATGGAGGGGTGCAGGGCCAGATGATACCCAGAGCATGGAGTTTGCTTTCCCATCTTTCAGCCCAAGTAATGCCACTTGAGGGAATGCCAGAGGGCTGAGTGAAAAGGCCAGGCCCAGTTTTTCAGCTAAGAGATGTGATGTTTGCTTTCAACTCCCAGCTTTACTGAACAGTTTGATGCTTCATCTCAGTTTTTCAGGAAAGCATACAAAACCTATTATGCATGCTTTGGTACCTCCCTGAACAAGGAAAATTATCCATGGGGAGAAAACCATTAAAACAATATTTTATTTTATTTCCAGGCTCAGGAAATCAGTGGGATTTTATTGCTGTTTCTTATCGTTTTCTTTGGTTCAAGGTTCAAAACACTCTTAGATGATAACTCAGTATGCTAGGCAAAAGGCAGAGGGGGGCATCTAAGCCTTTTTTCTTCTTTTAATTTCAAGTTAATATGAGGATACATACAATTAGGTTACTTCGTTTGCTTTCGTAAGGTTAAAGTCTGTGCCTAAGGCCTTTCAAAGCACAGGCCTTGACTGTGGGTCTAGTTTTTTAAGTGGTGCAGGGAGATTTTGACTCTAAAATCTGCATAGCATAGTAGAGTGTTTACCATTTCCCCTTTGAAAAATTAAACTGTAATAGTAATGGTGATATTAGCTTAGGTTGGCAGCTAAGTAGGGTTGACAGTACTGTTTGAAATTCTTATTTCTATTTAAAAGATGGGGATACCAATAAACAGAGATGCAGTAACTATGAGACCCTCACTGTTAGTTGGAGCCAGAACTATCCCCTTTGCCCAGCTGTTCCTACTCATCCTCAACTCTCCACTAAAGTTATCAGTTCAGTTAAGCACTCTACGGTTGGGTCTCTGCAGCCCTGATATTTACCTTCATCCTAAACTCATGATCTTAAAATAATTAGTCAATTGTTGGTGCCTCCTGCCCACCCCTGGCCATGACTAAGGCAGACCTTACCCACGTTTACGCCTCATGCCAGACTCCGTCTCAAGCTTTCACAGAATGCAGAACGGCTTGTTTTAGAAGATACTAGAGAACTGTTTATTTCAATGGAAATTTTATGATCTACACCAGTCATTCTCCCACCCTCTTGAAAATTAAAGATAGACTTAAGGTCCTTACATTGTCTTTTAGAATTTTATTATTATGTTTTGTCTTAATGATATTCTAAAAGATATCAAGATGCTAATGTCTTAATGCTCTGTGTCTATTTGATCAATTGTTTTTAGTCCAATAAATCTGAGTTTGGTGAGGAGTTTTAAACAAGAATTGATATTCAGGTACCAATCTGGACATTTACCAGTTACACAGAAATCTCTGGAGGGTGGGTCCTCACACAAGGAGTTTTTCAAAAACCTTCTCCCCCTGTGAGGAAACATGTAGCAGCACCAAGACCAATCTAGACAGTCCATGAAATCCTGAACGGTTTCCTAAGTAACACATTTTCACCAATGCTTATGAACGTCTTAGAATCTAGCAGTTATATTTTAAGTATCTCAAATAAATACCAGAACAGAAGCAAACAAAATACATAAATGATGTGTTCCTGCCAAGACCAAATGATGTCGCAGCATGGGGCACAAGCAAAGGTTTTGCCATAGTTCTGAGCACAGACAAGTGCTGGGAAAACCAGTTCGTGGCCTGAGTACTTGGTAGATTTCCATGTCAGATGCAGAGACCAGACATGCTGTCCCAGGCATGTTGCAAAGAGCAATGTAATTTCTGCAAACCAGTGTTTGCAGAACATCAGGTTGCCTTTTAGTTTGTATTTTATTCGTGAATTTGTTTTGCTTTTATACTTATGTAAGAGCTATAAACATTTGCAGCTTATACTCAGTTGTCCATTTGAGTAAAAAATATGTTCCTTCATATTTAAGCAACATTATAATGCTAAGAACATTTTAATTCAGCACTGGGGCAATAAGTGGGCATTTTTTTCCTTTTCAGAAGGGGTCCATACTTTATCCAAATGTAATGCCAAGTTACATAATTTCTGGACCCTGAAAAGGTAGGGAAAAAATGGCCATTGAATCAAAGACCTGGTAGATGGCACACACACCCCCGCCCTGCCCCTTATTGCTTCTCTCAAGAGCACAAAATGATATGCAGCTTCTCCTTCTGAGATTCTTGAAGTGAATGGAAAACTGCTTCTAATATCCAGAACACCGTAAGGATGTCCAGTCTCCCAACACCTGCTACCTTTGAGCCTGCCATAAATTCACGTTAAAAATCCCCATGTCCCCTCCCTCCGAGTTTCTCCAGTTCTTGGAGGCTCTAAAACATCTGCTTGGGGCCTTGGATGATTCTATTGACAAGGACATCTTTGTTGTGAGAAGCGTTCTGTGAGCCCCACGTGGCAGAGCAGAAGTCCGGCCTTAGAATTTCCGGGCAGGAACTGATTATCTACTAAGAGAGAAGAACAGAGTGATTCTCTGCACAGACACAGAACCTAGGATTTTGTATTTGGAGAGTGTGAACAAGGTGCACTAACATTCACAGCATCTTCTAAGTGACAGTTGTGGCGTATCACGCGGTACTGTTCGGGCATCCTTTCAGTAGCCACAAGAGTTCTGTGACTGAGGAATCACGATCACCATTTTACACCTCACACTCAAGGAAGCTGCTTATCGACGGGTATCTACACCAAGCCCACAGAGTTGCTTCTCTCAAATCCCAGTGCTCTCTGATGACACAGCCCACACTATACATGCATTCAGGAAACTGACGTTGGTCAGCCCACACTCTACATGCATTCAGGAAACTGACATTGACCTTGAGGCTTGTTCAAAGCAACACCAGAAGCTGGTAGCAAGGAAAGGCTTAGAGAGTTTGGTGGGCTGCCTACAGAACCTATAAGCCAGGGAGAAGGAGATGGTGACCCACTTAATAACTAGAAAGTGCCATTTATTACTAAACAGTGACAACGAACAGGTTCCCTAGAGAAGCAGCATGGCATTACAAAAAGCTCCGTAGATAAAAGAACGAAACCCCTTCCAACGTGGCTGCAATGGGCATATCTGACAAGATGCCCATTTGCCCTGTCCAAGGCCCATTCCTGTCATCTACTCTTGAGAATTAATGATCCTCAGTGTTTACAATTGAGATTTAAAAATGTTCTTTCATCTAAACATAGAGATTCTCAATCACTGCGTTATTTCTGAACTTAAAAGCATTAATGCTCTGAGTGATTGTCAACAACACAAAGTGAGTACAAATAATCCAGCTCCAAGAGAAGAAATATTCTTTGTGATGAGAATTTATTAATCATAAAATAATTCATGTGCGGCCACTGGATGAACACAGGATGTCACCAGCATCAGCTCCGTATGTACCGTGATGACAAGTATGCCACAGTGGAAAAGCAGACCCAGGTGACAGGCAGCAGCTGGCCCCGTGTGACGTTTGTATTTAATATAGTGTAATACTCCTGTTAAACATTCCATATCCCCCTTTTGACCAAATGAACACCAGCGTATGTACTTCAGAGATGCTGCCATAATTCTGCCTAGTATCCTCTTTTCCTTTAACTTTCCAGCTCAGGCTTTTAAGTACCTGCAAGTTATTTCTGTCTCTTAGTTCATCAATTCAAAGAGAAATTCTGCAGATCACCTATGAGTGAACAGGTAACTAAGGCTACCACGTTCCAATAGCATAAGTCATTTCAGGAGTAGCTGTGGTCCTTGCATGAGACCAGAAGGCCCCAAAAAAGACGTCTAGGAAACTAGAGCTGACTAGTGGGCCAGGAGAGGGGAGATGACCTACTGTTAAACAGAGGACAGAAAGCTGGGCGCTGGGTGGACAAAGTCACCAGGAGCAAAGGGGAAAAACAAACAATTATTAAATTGAATTTGAAAGCTAAGCCATTTATCAGAGATTGCTTGTTTATACATATAAAGCTTTGACATGTGTATTTTTCTGAGCCTTGAAAAACGTCCACGGTCAGGGCTAAGAAGGAGGGTCAGCTGATGAGGGAACAGTGAACCCAATGAGAGATCAGTAATCCCACAGAGGCCACCAGAGTTTGCATCAAGGTCTTTCCACATTAAGGTTCAAATCACAATAAATTCCTAACCAGGAGAGGAATCCTACTTTAACATTTTTCTAGACAGGATTAAGTAGCACAATTAACAGTCTCAGGATAATAGCCTGAGTCTATTCTCTGTTATTATTGTTACCGTTGAGTCCCCCTGGTTTTTGGGTAAGCCTAGCTGGAGGGTTTTAAACTAAAGCACTTAATGATATTGAAAAATGACAAGAACCCACTTGGTGTACATCAGAGATTCTCATCCGTGATCACCAGGCTGTCATTGACTGAAAAGTCTAACGCATTCCATGAACCACATTAAACGCTTTGTACGAAAATTTCCCCTTACCCACAAGAGCCCAAGGAGGCAGATATTATTTCTTCCACTCAATAATTTGATATTATCTAGATCCTACAGGGCCCTGAAACGGATGATATGTTTCAGAATGGTAGGAAGAGCACAGGAAAAAGAAGGCCTGTCCAACTTCTTCTGGCCAGAAGCAGTGAAGAAGCATCTACCAAATGACTGAATGGTGTTACCTCTGTTGACAGTCGGCAGGCTAAAAACTGGGAGGAAGACAAAAAAGGTATAAACAGTTTATAAGGAAATCAGGAAACGCAGGTATAAAGAACCAGCGAACATTCCAAGTTAAAGTCAAAAACAACTTAAAGGAAGAATAAAAGCACAAAACCGTGACATTTGTTTTTGTATCTTTGGCACAAAGTTCATAGTAGGAACTCAGGAAATGTTGAAATATCTAATAAATGAATGAATCAGTCAACCAATGAATCAAATGTGAGATTGTGTAGTACTGACTTTAAGAATCAAAAAAATCTGAAAAAAAATTAGTAATAGATTTGATGGAAGCAAGACTTCTTGGATAAAGTGAACCTAGAAGAATGAGGAATATTTGAATTGTCGTGAAGGAAAGCTGAGCAGAAGGGAAGAAGGACGCACAGGCCAGAGCCTCTCCCCGGCCCCCCTGCAGCCCAGCCCCTGGCCTTGCCCACGCCTGCTGTTTCACAGGTTTTTGCTCTTGGCTTATCTGCTCTGCTCGCATTTGCCCTGTGCTTGAGCTCTGTCCAGCTAGTTCTCAGAATGCCTTGAAGTTGGCATCTTTGGATTAGTCGGGAATGCCTCTGTCCTTTGGTGTGGAGTGGAAAAACAAACAGCATTTGTCCTATGGATGAATCTAGGCTTATTCTAAATGAGGCAGCAATTATGACGAGTATCTCCCCCTCCCAAATAGCTGTGAAGAGGGCTTCCCGGGAAATTTTGGCCTTTGGGGGAACCTCTCACGGCTTCCAGAAAGACATACCTAGCAGGTCCTCACAACAACCTTCCCATTCCTCTCATGCCTCAGCCCCCAGATCAGGGCCAATATCAACCCAGCCTCCTCAAACTTTGGCCTCTGGGGCTCAACACAAAACCTGACGTTCCTCCAACGCTTAGATTCTGCTCCCAGGCACCAGAGAGGCATCTTCCAGCTCAGGTTTCCTGCCTTGCATCCAGTCTGGCTTCTGCCAGAGATTTCTGGAGTCGGAGTCACTTTGTCACTCACCTCATGATAGGTAAAGAGTTTCCTGAGATTGGAGCCGAGAACTGGCAGAGTTTTTAGAAAACTCCCTATCTCTGCTTGTGGTTGCGTGTGGCATCCTTCATAGGGCTGATTGCTTTTTTGACTCTGAAAAGGGCTCCTACTACCATATCATTGTGTTCCCAAGGTTTGTCCTTTTTGATTCTGTTTTTCACAAATAATATGAGCTACCAGGAGCTGGGCTCGGCGGCAGGCCTGCTTTACTAAAATGAAGCTCAGTTTTGCAGTGAAAAAGAGTGGTTTCACTGTGTGCAGGGCTGGGAGACGGCTTCTGTTTGGTGACTGCTCTCCTGAGCCAGCAGCTCTGTCCTTGATAGGAAAGACAAGCCACTGCTCTGTTATCTCACGAGAGACAACCACGAACTCTATCAGTGTACGATGCCTCCTATTTCCAAAACAGTACTCCAAGCCTTCAAGAGTGAGGAAGCGCCCAGTGGATTCTAAGAAAGAAGTGAAGGGGGAAGGACAGAGCCTGGAAGTTTAACCAGGGTGAGGAGGAGTCAGAGGGAGGGCCAAAGCCTGCAGCTGTAGACCGGGTTCGAAGTTCCAGCCCCCAGAGATCTAGCCTGGAGTAAAACACTGTCTTGTGAGGGCTGAATGGATTTCCCTCCCCGCCCCCATGAATTCCAAAAACCTGGGTCTATGAAACCAATGTTTTGATGGCAACTAGTCTTGACTTTTTAACCCCACGTAAAATAGGAACGGAAACAATGTAGGAAAAGGCTATGTGGGTCTGCAGGAAACATTCTTGACTACCAAGATCAGAGCATCCACGTGGGTTGATTATACAACTCTGAGTAATTTCACTTCCTGTGGACACTTTCTCCTGGCTAAAGTGAAAAAAAAAAACAAGTCCCAGCCCTGGGTAGGCCTGCTCTTCCCTGAAGTTACCAGCGGCCCACGTGAAAGCCTCCGGCACGTGCCAGCCCTTCACCGAAGAAGGAGCAGGTTCGGGGCCTGGCACCGTGCAGCCGAGTGGCACTGCTCCCAGAACGCTCGTCCAATAAAGAGCCATTGTGGGATCTGGACCCTTCAGTGCACAGGACAAACGACTCAAATGAAAAGCACAATGCGTGTGAGTGGGACCGGAAACTTGAATGGAGTGGTAATCACTTCCTTAGTGTCGATCCCATTATTTCTCAAGGAACTTTATTCTGTAATTCAGTCCTTGCCTTGTGTAATAGTGCAGATTTCCATTTATCGGTTGATAAGCGAGAATGATTGCTGTGATGACCATTAAGCAGCAGAGGTTACTAGCATTGGTGGGAAGAGAAGTAGGAAATTGTTAGGGGATGTGGGAAGGGGTTGGCATGCATCAGGAAGAGACAAAAACACCTGCAAAGAGGAAGAAGTGATGATTCCCTGTGTGTGATCAGCACAATGACAGCCAGCTATTGGGGAATCTGGGACTGTGGCTAACATGTAAGAAGCTAAATCAGGCCTGGGGCTTCAAAACAGCTACAATTTCTGTGTGGGAATGAGGGACGAGGCACAAAGTAGGTCTGGAGGAGGGGGAAGGTCCAGGTTCAGGGCACCTCCAGGGCAGCTGCCACCCAATTGTGAGCTCCAGGTCCCACGGCTATAGAGCTAGTGCTCAGATCCAAACGCTGAGGGCCTGGGAGGAGTCGAGGTGCTAATTCAGGCTGAACCATAGTTTCCATCCCAGTGACCTGGAGTGACTCTTTAGACAACAGACAACAACACTACAAAAATAAAAAATATATATATGCCATTCTTAGCTAAGCTTTCTCGAATAAACAGGAGGGGACAGTAGAATTAGACTCCATAGACCAAATGGAAAATATTCTTTCAGCTGGACAAATTTACTGTATTCCACGTTCCTTCATTGTAGGGCCAGGCTTTTCTATCTCTAAGCCAATTATATTTTTAGCTAATTGGTTTTGACCAGAAACATGAGCTGTCTCAAATAACTCTCTACATAACTAGCAAGGACGTATATCCAAATACATGGATCATTTTAATCAAAACATCCCCATCTCTTAGGAAAAATATCAATATTTCACCAAAAAGGCCATTTGATTTAATGTCCAATTTTCATTTCCTCGTGCGACTATTCGGCAGACACAGTTCTACCATTCTAAGTAATCTACAACGATAGTAGATTCTTTTGATTACGTGTCAGTGACTTCTTGCATTTGATGACATTATGCCTTTGTAGGGGGCGGACTGTATCTGGTCAAAAATACAAATAAATTATTTCATCCAGCATCAAGTTCTCTCGCGTTATCAACTCACCAGAATTAAGCAAAATGATAGATTTGAGGCACACAAACTCCTCTCCCTGCAGATTCATCATACGGAACCGAGACGATGTGGCCAGCAACATGTCAAAGATCTCCACCATGCCCTCTACACATTTCCCCTGGTTCCTACGAAAACACAGCCCCCAAAAAAAGGTGTTAAAGGACAGAAAGCTTCCACAAGACACCACAAAGTCATCAAAATCTACTGCCTCCAAATCAGTAACGAACACACCAGCCCCTTCTCTTCACGGAGCATGAACATTCATTTGAATTCTAGAAGGCAAGACAAAAAAACTGATTTTCCATCAATAAAGGATTCTCATTTCAAATTCTCAGGAGAGATGTCCTGTTCAATCCCCACATCTGCTGTGTTAAACATACGAGTTCTTCAACCTATGGGTAATCAAAAATGATTAAGATTCAGGTACATGGTTCTTCTAATAAATGCTTATCAATCCGTCTCTGTATTCTGGGCCTCTACTCTCAAGATGTCAATGGCCTTCAACTAATATAATATGTTCTAATAGACGTGCGTCGAGGTGATTCTGACGCACAAGAAAAACTTGGATAACTGTGGAAGTTGGACCGGGCCCACGGGTGTTGTAAGGATATGCCTAAGAGGTGGCACTTGAGTTTACACTTTTAGGGAACCTAGTTTTCATCAAGCAGAGGTGTTAACACATCCTTGGAAGAGGGCCCTACACATGGAGAGAAAGAGCAGCATGAAGGAATGTGTTGAAGTGAGGAGACAGGAGACGACTCTGAGAAACCAGGAAATTTTCAGGTGACTAAGGACGTCCTACATCATGATAAAAAGTTCACGCTTTTTTCCTTGGCATCAAGAGTTCAACGTTAGTTGTTGCAAATATTAAATAAGCAAACCTAAGGTTTATAAAAGGTAATATTTTATTTTTTTATTAGATCATAACTGTGTACATTACTGCATTTATGGGGTACCATGTGCTGATTTTATATACAATTTGGAATGTTTACATCAAACTGGTTAGCATAGCCTTCACCTCACTTATTTAATTGCTGTGTTTAGACATTTACACTCTACTCTTAATATATTTGGCATGTACCCTTGCAAGTACAGGGTCACTACAGAATTTAAATGAGATACTACATTCAACAGGAATTTGATTTTTATTCACAAGTTGAATTTGGGGCATGATGTGTTTGAGGAGATTGAGAAAAAGTTAAAATAGTCTATGCCTACGCAAAACCCATTTGTGAAATATATAAATATTTAAAACATGAATGCTAAACAAATTCCTTTGTTACTTGTTTTGTTTTTAATTACTAGATCTTGGAGTACTTCTTCAACTGCTCTGAATAGCAGAAGAAAATGCTATAACTTCTTTAATCATCTGTATTTAACTTTTATTGGTTGACATTAGTTTGATCTCAAGTATTTTGCTTTTATAAACATTCCATTCTATAAGTATCCTTATGTGTACATCTTGGAACACATTTATTGATAGCTATAGAAAAAACTCCTACACTTGGAATTGCTAGATCAAAGAACTTATGTCTTTTTAATTTTGATGAATAGTTCAAACATGATTTTCAAAGAGCTTACACCAACAGACTGTTGGTGGTACATATTGGCATAAGTTTTCTCTGAGCTATCTGTTCTGTTATTTTGCCCATATTTTTCTGTCGGGCTACTGGTCATTTTCACATTTTGGAGACAAGACAGATAAGAAGAAAACCCGGTGCAATACAGTGGGACACATTCCCCAGAGAAGGTGGGGAACACAAGCCTCTTGCATCTAATGTCCATCTTCCCAATTCAACCCATGTAAATATTGAAGCAATTTCCATAGTATTCTCAGGTAAAATTAATGAGTTTTTCTAGAAAGTGCTGTGAATGGAGTGTAGCGCACAGCAGGGACTATATTGAAGTATTAGCTACTGAAATATTGATAAATAGAAAGATACATGTATATCAAGGGAGAAGTTGTCCTTTTAACCTGAAATATCCACAAACAACAGCTGTGTGCATTTATACTTTTTGCTTTGACTGTGAAAATATGGATTTGTGGAAGCTCTCAATAAGCAGAGGGGAAACTTCAAAAGCTATCCTGCTCAACAAGGGAACGAGAGAGTGGTCACACCTAAGGGTCAGTTGGCCTTAAGTAGGGAAAACATGTTAGAAATGGGTTTTTCTGGCCATGTAGTTGAATTTTTTTTTTAAGTAGTCCATCTTCTTTCTAGTGAAAAAAGTAAACAAGGATAGAGAAAAGTGTTTGGAGGATGAAGCTTTAAAAATAACAACTCCTAGCCAAAATAGAGAAATGTTCCTTTCTCAGTATAAAGTCTCCGTTTACTTAACAGACTGCACCCCGGCGGGGGGGCGCCTCTGTGTGGGAGGAAGCCTGCCTGCACCTGCTGCGTGCAAAAGTTCAGTTCAGAAACTGAGAAAGTGGCGTCCTCACAATTCTCCTTTCTTCTTGTCCCTTTCCAACAGTCTCCCACGTTTTCCCATAAGGAGCTCATGCTTTACTCTTCCAGCAAGAGTGTATTTTTCTCAGCTGCTTCTGGCTGGATTTCCTGTTATTTCTAACCAGCAATTATTACCTGTTGACAGCACAACGCTTGCTCTGCAGCGCACATTAGGAGCCACAGACTGTGCCCGGGGTGGTGGGGACACAGTAGAGCTCTCAGTTCCCTTCTCACTCTCTGTGTGTGCCTGTGTGTTTCCATAAGGGACTGTGGGGGACACATACACTGACTCTTCGTCATACAGATATTGCGACAGGAGGACCCTGACATCTGCCTCCCAGGCAAACATACGTGTTTCACATTTTGGTGAACTTGAACTTTGAAGGCTTCTGGGGGATACTCATTGCAGTAAAGTACAAATTTCTAAGCTGTGCTGTGAAAGGCTAGAAGTTGCTTATGCTGATGTCACCGTAAGAATAAAGTCCCTGTTTTTTTTTTTCAGTGGGAACAACTCAACTGGGCTAAACACTTCAAACAATCCACTATTTGTGTCATACATGAAAATTATTTAGTTTGATGACCCCAGTGATATGTTTCCCAATGTACAAAGTACTCCAGTGTTGCCTGAATCACAGGGCCTAGTTAATGATGTGGCCCTGTCCGTCCCTCACTAGCATTACTGCAAGGAGAGGGGTTTGCCGTGGGATCTGGTGCACACACGATTTATCCACCTACAATTACTGTAAGGAGAGGGGTTTGCTGTGGGATCTTGTGCACACACGATTTATCCACCTACAATCTGGTACAAATCTCTGTGGACTCTGAAAATTAGATAGACACTTGTGCAAAGGAACCCTTCATTGTCTACTGGGGTTACTACACAGCATGGTCAGGGCTCCATTTCCAAAGTCCCATGAACATATTTCACACGAACTTTAAGGAGCAAACCAGCTAGAGCTTTTAGTGCAACTCCAGGAGGAAGGGATGAAGCATCAGAAATGGGGTGTTTCCTGAGAATCTGGAGGGAACGTTCTACAGCAAGACAAGATTAGTCTCCATCCACGAGGTGCTCCCGAGGCTGAGAAACACGTGGGGGAGGGGGAAACAAGATTTATTTTTAAAAGAGGCCCAGCTTCAGTTGCAGATCAAGAGAAGCAGTTTACCAAGCAGACCAGCCTGCGCCCCCCGCTGTGAGACGTGACAGCCTGCCATGAAGACCTCCTCATAGATTGCACCAGTCTGCCTTTCAGAGCTCCTCAATATCCCCTTGTGGGAAACTCCGTCCTGCCACTTACCCTCCCATGCAGCTCATTTGCACTTAAGTAATGGGGGAAGAAACAGAACTGGAAATAGCATGTGCTCATGGCATGACCTGGAAATTTCTCCAATAAAAATGAAAAGCCTGTTTTGCAGAAGCCCTAAGGCATCTCTTCCTCTATGTAGGGAATCAAGAACTCTAATGAGGGTGTGCCCACCAAACCTGCACCTGCGTCTCTTTAAAAACGTGCCTTACGAATGTGGTTACTCACTAGTGCCTCTTTGTATAAAAGGAAATTGATAAATGCAGAAAATCCATTTCTCATAAACTGAGAAAACCCGAGAGATCAACATAAGGTATTTAATTTAGCCATCCTGAAGAAAAATACAGTAAGGTTAGAGAAACACGCTATAAATTAAGATGCTGTTCAAAATCAATAATGGTAAGAATAGACATGTTTAAAGAGCTTCTGTACCTTTGATGTTACATCTCTCAGAATGTACTCTCCAATGCTACAAATGCATGAATATTTATAGAACCAAGAGGTTTACATATGGAACTCCTTGAAGTATGGAAGAAAGACTGAAGATGAAAAATTATAAGTGATAATATCTTGAAAGATGACAAATTGGACTTGGGTCTGACTGCTAGTGTTCAAATCTGATGCCACTACTTACAAACTGTGTGACCTTAAACTAATCACTTAAACTCCGAGTGTCTGAATGGGTGTATAGACAGAACCACTCACACTGGGCTGCAGGTTGAGAGGATATAATTAAGCCATTGACATACGGTGGCTGTTTGATATAGCAGTCTGCCCATGTAGATTAATAAACTGGTACCTGGAAGTGGAGCATTACCATACAAAATGTTCACTTCCTTAATGCCAGATAGTGAGGACACAGAGAGAGCAAGCTAGGGAGTCCGATTACAACACTGCAAAATATCAGGTCTGAAATAACTGGGAAGGTAGACCGTGTGCCCGGGGCTATGGTCGGAAAGCGTCACACTGACGGTGTGCAGTGGACACTAAAGCCACCGTCACTATAGTATTACAGGAAAGAGGTCAGCTCAGAGGAGAATTGCATAGTTCTCAAGCAGAAATGAAAGGGAACAGAGAAAGACCAAAGATAAGTGGTCTTACAAGTTTGAAAGAAAAAAAAACTTTCTGGCCATGAAATACTAAAAAATACAACTGAAAAAGGTTTTGAGTGTGAAAGGCCCAGTAAAAATTCTCAGTTTACAAAGCGACTCAGCCTTGTGCCAAATGGCTACACCAAAAGGGTGTTCTTCTTTCAAAGTTCATTGTGTCAAACAGCCTCAAGGGAGTCACAGATAAATCGTGAGGCAGAGGCCAAAGGACTAAGCAGCAGCGTCAGGCGTGCGGGAGAAAAGGTGGCGAAAAGTGAACCCTGGCTCACCGTTGGTGGGAGTGTGAATTGGTACAGCCAAGATGAAAAACACTATGGAAGTTCATCAGAAAATTAAAAATGAAATTACCGTATGATCCAGCAATCGCAATACTGGCTCTATATCCAAAGGAGATGAAATCAGTATATCAAAGAGATTTCTGCACTCCTCGTTCACTGCAGCACTAGAGGGAAGGTATGGAATTGTCCTGAGTGTCTATCAAATGGGTAAATGGAGAAAGAAAATGTGGCCTATATGTATAATGGAATACCACTCAGCCTTAAAAAAAAAAAAAAAAAAAAAAAAAGAAATCCTGCCCTTTGCAGCAATGTGGATGACCCTGCAGGACATTAGCATAAGTGAAATAAGCCAGGCAAAGAAGGATCACACCACGTGATCTCACTCACGCACGGAATGCAAAACAGTCTACCTCAAAGAAGCCAAGAGCACAGTGGTGGTTATCAACAGGGCCTGCAGGGGGCCAGAATACAGGTTGGGGTGCGTTGATCACATACTCTTAGGAGTATTGATCACCATATGCTGAATGGGTTATAGACAGAACCACTCACATTGGGCTGCAGGTTGAGTAGATATAATTAAGCCATTGACACATGGTGGCTGTTTGATATAACAGTCGGCCTGTATAGATTAATAAACCATATGTCGATCACCCCTTAGGATACCGCCAAGGTTTTAGTCTGTCCCCACCAAAACCCCTGTTGAAATTGGACCCCGGAGGTGGGGCAAAGTGGGAGCTGCGTGGGTGGTGGAAGTTGATCCCTCAAAAGTGGCTTGGTGCCATTCTACTGGTAGTGAGTTCTTGCTCTCAACAGACTGGATTAGCTCTCAGACAAGAGGGTTGTGTGTGCCCCCTGCACACTTCCCTTTTCAAGTTCAAGAGCTCTACTGTACATTGTGGCAACTATAGTTAATACACGTATTGTAGCAATGGGTCACACACATAAAAATTGCCGAGAGTAGATTTTAAGCATTCTTGTCACAAATCAATGAAAATAATGTGAGCTAATGCATAAGTTAATCAGTTCAACTTTGCCATTTCACAATGTCTGCATATTTTAAAACCTCATGCTGTATGCCATAAACATATACAACTTTTGTCTGTCAATTAAAAAATAAATAACAATAACAAAAGAAAGAATATTGGTCTGGAGAACTGTGTCTAGGAGAGGGCTGTGGGTGTGGTTATAAACAGATGGAACTGACAAGAAGCAAACAGGATAGAAGCCACTAGGTTTCCGAGACAGCAACTGCTACAGAACTAAAACGCAAAGCTTCTAACTGTCTGAGTCTCCAACCCACCGGAGCCTGAGTGTCCACCAGCAAAAATTGCTGTGAACACAATATAGCCCATCAAAAGGACAAGCTTCTCAACACTCACTTTTGATCTGGCCAAGGAGAAAAAAAACTAAAAGAAAGAACCTCCCAACAGGTGCACACAAAAACAGAAAGTTAGCTCTTCCCTGAGAGCAGAATTGAGGATGGATCAAAGAACGTTCCAGCCCCTCCGAGTAGAAGCCACCTCCAGGCTGCCCACAGCTTCATGACTGCTGGGGAAGGGTGATCCTGAGTCTTCCCTTCTTCCCTTTTCCTGAATGCAAGTTTTTATTACAGATATCTCGCCTTTGTGCAACACTGGATATCGGGCGTATGTGTGAGGGGAGGTTGCCATGCCAGGGGGAGCTACGTCTGGTCTTGACGGGGGGGACTGCTCCCCACTGAGACTCTCTGAGCTGGGTGCTGCAGCTGGACGTGACTGTCCCCCCCGCAAAGCACAGAGCAAGTTCTGGGCATGGTGTGCATGGAATTTGGTAACAAAACTGAAGACGGTAACAAAGACTTCTGTGCTCCCCCAAACACCTTTCTTTGTCCTCCTGGGTTTCCTCCTCAACAACATTTCCTGCCTCTCTTGCAGGTGAGAGTGGACACGTGTGACTGGGTTCTGGCCAATGGAAAGTGAAGGGGAGCCGTTTACACCACCTCTGAGGAGCAGTAGTTGCGAAACAAACGTGCCTTCCCCCATCCTTTTCCCCATTGACTACCTGAATCCAGGAGTTTCAAAAACTTTGTAGAGGGCACAACTACAAGTTAGAAGGATTCTGCATTCCTGAATGGGAAGGTCACCTATAGGCCTGACCTATATCAGACAGTGACCTGGATAAGAAATAAACTGTTACTGTGTTGAGCGGCTGAAATTGTCTGATTCCTTCTGATCATAACTTACTCCCACCACATGGAAACACAAAACACTTTGGGCTGCAAGGATATACTCATCTTCTATGGCCATGGCTACTGAATGACCAAAGGGGTATAAAAATATGTTTCCATAGCACAACACTTTATAGATTTGAATCACTTCCCACTGGCATGATTAATATAGGTGTAAATGAGTACACTGCATTTGATGTGGGTCTCAAAGGGTTGGCCAAGTTTGGAGGAAGGAAACCCCAGAAAGATAAATTGTGTCACTAAAGGCCAAGAGGTGGGAAAAGGGAAGGCTAATTCCCAGAGAGCTGAGTACTCCAGCTGGTAGAATTCAGCATTTCTAAGAAGAATAACTAGCAAAGAGGGCTTACCAAGGACTGTGAGGATTGGTTGATAAAAGACATCTGAGATAATACAGGAAATAATAAGGGGAAATCACCAAAAGCTTATCGGGGGGTGACACGATCAAATAAATGCTTTGGTATAATTAATTTAGCATCAGTGTGTAAAGGAGATTGCGGGAGAGAGAAGATGAGGCGGCAGGCATGAGAAATAGATTAGAAGACATGGGACAGCAACCACAGTTATAAAGAGAAGTATGTTTTGAAATCCTTTGCAAAGGAAGAATCAACACATTTAGGTGAACAGTCCAGTGTTGGGAAAATAAAAAAGGATTTAAGGACCCCTCTGAAATTGCATGCCAGGATGACTGGAAAGATGTTAAAAGAAATCATCAGAAAGAGGGAATTTCGGAGGATTTATTTCCTAGTGTAAGAAAACAACTTTGGCAGCGCCTGTGGCTCAGCGAGTAGAGTAGGATGCCAGCCCCATATACCAAGGGTGGCAGGTTCAAACCTGGCCTGGGCCGAACTGCAAAAAAAAAAAAAAAAAAAAGGAACGAAAACAACTTCCTTTAAAAATTGAGTTTAAAATTTCAGTGGAGTACTTAAGCAGAGATGATAGACTGTAAACTGAAAACGTGGGTCTGAAATTTAGGAGAGGACTGGGTTAAATATGTCAATTTAGATGAGTTCTTTTTCCACTTATGAGGGTGGGTATCTTTCAAATCAGTTCCCCACCTTAGACCCTGCAAGTGGCTCATGCTTGTAATCATAGCACTTCCTAGGCAGAGATGGGAAGTTGACTTGAACCTAGGAGTTCAAGACCAGCCTGGAAAAAACAGTCAAACCCTCATCTCTATAAAAATTAGGAAAGTTATAAAAATGTGGTGGCCTCTATCCATAGTCCTAGCTACTTGGGAGGCCAAGGCAGGAGAGTCAAGAGTATTGAGCTATGATCCCATCGCTACACTCCAGTCCAGATAACAGAGCAAGACTCTCTCTCTAGACATAGATATATAGATACAGGTATAGATGATATACATCTATTTCATGTATCATTATATATACATTTATATATTATTTATATATACACATATGTACGTATATATGGTATATAAAATATATATGATACATATAAAGTCTTTTAAATCAGTGCCCAGTATTTTACTGTGTTCTCATTTAAGTTCTCTCTTATTTATAGGCATTTATATAGTTCCAATTTTCAGCTACAACAAACAATGTGCAATTATTTTTACAAATATATTGTCTACACCTGTAAATGTCTTAAGAAAAAAATCCTTCCAAATATAATAGCAGAGCCAAGGAGTATAAACATTTGACATTGTACTAAGTACTGCTAAAATGGCTTCTGAAAAGGTTATAGCAATTTACACTGCCCCCAAAAGAGCATAGAATATTTGAGAAGACAGATTTCTGGAAATATCTGAGGAGCGAGCTCATCAGGAGAGAGAGAGAAAAGGAGAGAGAGACGGCAGTGGGGGGAACGAGGTGGGGGGGGGAGAGAGAGATTAGAGAAAGAAGAAGGGGAAAGGGGGAGAGAGACGGAGACAGAGAAGAGGAGAGAGAGATTAAGAGAGAGAAGGAGAGAAATCGGGAAGGAAAGATTAAGAGAAAGACAGAGACTGAGACAGGGAGAGAGAGAAATGAGGGAGAGAGAGAGAGAGAGTGGCAGAGATGGATGGCGAGGACGGAAAACGTGTTGGAAAAGTGACAGAGATTGGGGGAGAGAAAGAGAGAGATGGGGGGAGATTGAGAGAAGGGG
>CAUYRH010052997.1:0-13553 GCA_963574655.1 Perodicticus potto
CATTCTCACTGGAGTTAGATGGTATCTCAGGGTGGTTTTGATTTGCATTTCTCTAATAATTAGGGATGTTGAGCATTTTTTCATATGTTTGTTAGCCATTCGTCTATCTTCTTTAGAGAAGGTTCTATTCATGTCTCTTGCGCATTGATATATGGGATTGTTGGCTTTCTTCATGTGTATTAATTTGAGTTCTCTATAGATCCTGGATATCAAGCCTTTGTCTGTGTGAGTAGTACTATTATACCTATCTTGAGTGTCTTGCTTGTACTGTATCACATCATACCTTTGTTTAATTCTTAATAAACTGTTCACTTGTTTAAAAAAAATGTACACTGGAAACTGTAGAACATCAGTAAAATTTTTATGCTAAGAAAAGTTATAAAATAGAATCAGTTAAGCCAAGGATGGCAAAAAGAGAAGATATAGATGCAAAGAGCAAATGTAATCTAAAATAGTTACAAAAACAGATTAATGTAATTATATCAGCAATTTCTTTACATGTGAGGGGTCTAAAGACACATTGTCAGCATAGGTGAAAATACATGACCCAACTCTATGGTGTCTACATGAAAACCACCTAGAATGTAAAGATGCAGACATGTTAAGAGTAAATGAACAAAGATGTACTTTGCCAAACTAATCACAAGAAAAGCAGAGTAGTTATATTACTTTCAGGCAATGCAGACTTCAGAATAAGAGCACTTATGAGGGATAAAGAGGAGCATGGCTTGGTGATCAGAGGTCACCATGTGAAGATGTAATTCTAATATGGATGTATCTAAGGACAGTGAATCAAAACATCTGAGGCAGAAATTTATAGAACTTCAAGGAGAAATAATCAACCCACTATTACGATTTTAGACTTCAATGCCATTTTTTAAGGAATTGACAGATGAAACACAAAAATAGGGAAGTATCTACTTATGTGAATAATACAACATCGTAAGTCAGCTTGAACGAATGGACATTTATAGAAGATTGCTGTCAACTTTAGCAAAACACCCATTCTTCTCAATCTCATGTAAAATAATTCATGTCAAAATAGGCTATATCCCGAGCAGTAAAACATGCCTCAAGTAATTTAAAATTTGAATAAGCATACGAAACATATTCTCAGACCACCATGGAATTAACTAGAAATCAGTAATAGAAAGATATCTGGGAAAACCTCACATATTTAGAAATTAAACCACATACTTCACAATCACATGTAGGCTATTGAAGAAGTCTCAAGATCAACTAACATATTTTTAAGTAAGAAAAAATGAAAATACAACTTATCAAAATGTGTGAAATACACAGCACAAGAAATGCTTGGGGAAAAATTTATAGCATTAAATAATACATTAGATGAGAAAAAAGATGTAAAATGCATATTCTAAGTTTCCCCCTTAGAAAACTAAAGAAATAAGAGCAACTTAAGCCCAAATCAAGCAGAAGAAGCAAAAAATAGTACAGAACTCAATAAATTTAAAAACATGAAACAATAAGGGTGGCACCTGTGGCTTAGTGGGTAGGGCACCGGCCCCATATACCGAGAGTGGTGGGTTCACACCCGCCCTGGCTAAACTGCAACAAAAAAATAGCCGGGCATTGTGGTGGGTGCCTGTAGTCCCAGCTACTCGGAAAGCTGAGGCAGGAGAATCACCTAAGCCCAAGGAGTTGGACGTTGCTGTGAACTGTGATGCCACAGCACTCTACCGAGGGTTAATAAGTGAGACTATGTCTCAAAAAAAAAAAAAGATAAATAAATAAACAAAAAATTAATGAAACCAAAGCAACATTAAAAAATGGCTACTATAAAACAATAGTAATCAACACAGTGTTTTTTTTTGAAGGAATAGGAAGATTCATATACATCAGTGGCACAAAAAAATCCATAAATAAACCAATATAAATATAGTCTAGTGATCATTGACAAAGGAACGATAGTGGCACAAAAGAGAAGTGGCTGATTTAACAACAACTATAACAAAAAACATAGTGCTGTACCAATTGGTCATCACTATGCAAAAGAGTGAATCTAGACATGGGTCTTAAACCTTTTGTAAAATTAACTCAAAATATGTCATGGACCTAAATGTTAAAACTTCTACAAGAAATCATAATGCGAAAATCTAGGTGGCCCATGATTTAGTGAAGAGTTTTTACGAATAATACCAAATTCATGACCCCTGAAAGAAACTGTGACATGTTGGACTATGATGTACAAAATGGTGTCTAATAAAGAATTTAAGTTTGACCATTTCTTTTTTATTGACAAATTAAAATTAGATGTATTCATTAGGTACAACATGATGTTTTTATAGATGTGTAGAAGTATGCATTATGGAATTGCTAAATCAGGCTAATTCACATTATTTCACATATTTATTATTTATTGTGGGGAGAACACTTAAAATCTACTCTTTTGGAAATTTTTAAGTATATGATATAGTTATTAACTATAGTCAACTTGATAAACAATGAATCTCTTGAATGTATTCCTCCCGTCTGACTGAAATTTTGACCAACATCTCCCAAATACTCCCAAACCTTCCGCTAACAATTACCATTTTACCCTGTTTCTATGAGTTCATCTGATAAATAACACGTAGGTATAACATACAAAGAACTCTTAAACCTCAAAATAACAGAACAACCCAATTCAAAATGGACAAAATAGTCTCAACAGATACCTCGTCAAAGAAGAAACACAGGTGAGAGATAAGTACGAGAAGGAAAACACCAACAGCATTTGGCATCAGACAATTGTAAATTATCACAAAATGCAATACCAGTGTATACTCTTAGACTGGCTAAAATACAGAAAACAAACAAATCCAAACCCACTAATATGATGCAATAGAAATTCTCATTCAATGCTAGTAGGAAGCAAAATGGTACAGCCACTTTGGAGTCACTGTTCGGTTCTTTACAAACCTAAATATAGTTGTATGACACGATAGAGCGATCGTGCTCCCAGGTTTTTTCCCAAATGAATTTGAAAACTTACGCCCATTCAAAAACATACCCACTAATATTTGTAGCAGCTTTATTCATAATTGCCAAACTTTGGAAGCACCCAAGATGTCGTTCTATAAACAAAAGGATCACAAAGTGTGGATCATGCATATAACGGAGTAAGGTTCAGTGGTAAATAAGAATGAGCTAATGAGTTTGAGGAAGACATGCCTGAATCTTACGTGCAATTTTCTGACCAAGTAAAAGCAACTAGTCTTAACAGGTTTTCTGGAAAAAAGCAAAAGTATACAGACAATACAAAATGTCAGTGGTTGCCATGGTTTTGGAGATCTGCAAGGAGTGTTGCGTTAGCATATTTAGGGCAATAAAACCATTCAGTATGATGTTGTGAGAGCGGATACTTGACAGTCTGCCTTTGTGGGAGAAAACAGCCAAATCTACAGACAAAGGGGGCACCTTAATATATTTACAATTTTAAAAAAGTTGGGAAATGTATGTAAACTTAAAAAAATATATTTATGATGTCCAGGGATTCAAAGATGGACTATAGACTCTAAAAAGGGAATCTAAGTATATTGAAAACTTACAAAACAATTTTCCTTATGAGCTTATAAAAATAAAGGTGCTGAGAATGAATGAAGTCTCTGAGACTAAGTACTCTTTAGCTCCGCACTCTGCTGCAGCCTACAGGTTATTTCTTGTGGTGGGAAGAGTTAACAGTTCTGATACTGCTCTGCATGGACCCTGGAGTGAACAGCGATACACAGGAATGGTGGAGAGTGGGAGCAGCTTTCTTACTGTTGCAGTGGGATTTTGCAGATAAGAAAGGTGAGCAGGCTAAAATGATCCGCGTGGTGATGAATTAGAGCTGGAGACACCAATATGAACTCATGCTTAGCTTATAGACGGTTACACAAAGACATCCTTAGAGGTGTGTGTACATCCATGAGTTAACACACATATATCTCCCCGCTCTGTTGGCTGAGAGGTTCTTAATCAGTGACACTTCCAGAGTAGTGAGCACAGTAAGCTCCAAATCCTGGTGTCTGATGTGATTTTCCAGTAAAAGTAACCAGGGATCCTTGGGGGAAATGACTGAATCCAGGTCTGATGCATGAAATTTGTACTGCCCCAAAGTCAGGAGGTTATTAAAAAATAAATAAATAGGGCGGTTCCTGTGGCTCATCGAGGAGGGCACCGGCCCCATATACCGAAGGTGGCAGGTTCAAACCCGGCCTCGGCGAACTGCAGAAAACAGAAAAATAGCCGGACATTGTGGCGGACGCCTGTAGTCCCAGCTACTCGGAAGGCTGAGGCAAGAGAATCTCCTAAGCCCAGGAGTTGGAGGTTGCTGTGAGCTGTGTCATGCTACGGCACTCTACCGAGGGCAATAAAGTGACACTCTGTCTCTACAAAAAAAAAAAATAATAATAATAATAAAATAAATAAATAAATAAAAGACTTCGATGGGTTAAAGACCATCAAAGCCAATTAAAAGAACCTTCTCCCAGTGGCCTAAGTCAAAACAATTATAAGAAAATAAAATAGTAGTATTGGATTATGACTTAAAATACAAACTAAAAACCTATGAATCCATACTTATGTAACTAAACACACAAGTCTATTGTGCCAAGGAATTTCAAATAATTTATATAGCTATCTAGCCTCAAGGAATTGGAATGTAATGTCCCCACTCCTAAAATATGAGCAGTTCCAAGTGAACTCTTTCTGAAGTTTACAGTACGGAAAAGGAGAACAAAGAGTGACTTTTCTGTAGAGAGTCTTGGTAGGCACTGCCTTGGCCAGGTGGTCAAGGTCCACACCGGCAGTAGATGTCATGCTGATGTGAACAGCCTTGATGTGGTGTCATGGGAATGAACGCCATCTCCGTGCTACCCCTCCAGATGCACATGAGCCCCCATGTGCACATGATAAAAACCACGTGAATCCCAGCTGAAGGTCCTTCTGCATAGCTCCTCACCAGTACTGCTCAGCACTGTCAAGGTCACAAAAAGCAGGGGGAATAAGAGAAACTGTCACAGCCTAAAGAAGCCCAAGGAGATGTAAATATAACCTCGTACCCAGGGGTAGGGGGCTGGGGTGGGTCCTGGGGCAGGAAGATGTGCTGTGAAACCAGGGTGACCTGCCTGCTGTGTGCACTTGAGTTAATGATAGTGAGTCTGTGGCAGTTCATTCATCTAACAACTTTACCTTACCAATGTAAGAATTAGAGATCCTGGAAACGGGGTGTTCTGTAAATCTTAAACTGTCCAAAAATAAAAAATTTTATTTAAAAATATAATGTATTTAAAGTACAATTTGGGGTTTTCCAACAGAAATTATGAATATTTTTTTGTATCAGGAGACCAAGGAAGACCATGTCTCATTGTGACTTGAGAATAATATTATAGAAGTCAGATCTGTAATTACTTTTTTCAGCAAAATCCCTGTGAAAATAATCTGTGGCAAGTTGTCCTACATAAATTGTTCCCCATAAACTATACATTACATGTGGTTATATCTATTTGTTAGTAAGGTAGACATATTCTTACAAAGGTTACGCTTAATTTCATGAAGTAGTTATAAAGACAGGATTATTACATTTCCTGTGGTAGCTTTATAAGTACAAATGTTATAGTCATTCTTCATTGGCAGTAATCATAAAAGAAATTTCATTAACCACTGCTCATTGACATTAAGAGAGCTTATGCCATTAAACCTTGTATGAAGTTGGAGATTTCGTTTTATTTGAAAGATTATATGGCCTTAGAGGGAAATGATTATGTAAAACTGTACTAAATTTTTGTAAATCAGAAACTTACTCACTTCCACATCCCTTTGGAAGTGCTCCAAATTGTCTCTTTGTTCTTCCTAAATATAATTTATCTTTCTTACACAGAAAAAGAAGGATTGGTGTGAGAGGAAAGAAGAGGTACAGTGCCCCAGTACTGCCACTCAAGTAAACAGTAGTGGAAACTTAACAACAAGATATAACTTTGTTTCTTTGGAAGATTGTATGTTTTGCTGTAGGTTAAAAACATTCCTTTTGAGAGTTTTTTTTTCCTTTGCAGGAATGCTGCCTATATTGACTTGTACTTAACCAAAAACATTAAAGGGATTCCACAAGAGCTCTAATCTTAGTAATACCATCAATTAATCTGCACTCAAGGAAGCAAAATGGAATTCAAGATAGTATGAATTAAAAGCAAGACCCTGAACATTTGTTTGCCTTATAAATTAAGAGGACATATAGAACTGTGAGATGTGCATAAGTCCGCTGCTCAGCAGCTCCACAGACACTCTGAATGTACACTCAAAATAAGTCCCTTTGGGCCATCAGAGTAAAGCTAAAAAATGATAATTAGTTGGAAAAGAATCAAGATCTATGTTTGCACAAAGGTAATAAGAGTTACCTCTTTTCAAATTCTGCTAAGTGGACACTTCAAAACATACCTAAGAAGAGAGGCTGTACTTTGAGAGTCTGGCACGTCTCAGGCAGTGTACTCATTTCTGTACATCAGTATCACAGTAGAACTTGCCCCACTCTCTCTCATCACCCGCATTTATGTCATAAATAATCTTTAGTGCAGAGATCAGCAATGATTTCTTGTAAAAACAGGCAGTGGGTTCTGGCAGAAGTGTTGTTGGCACACTACTCTGGGAGAGGATGGGAGTGCTCAGGTAGGGGAAGTGGGTGTATATGTGCTGACCCCCATCAGTGCTAAGGAGTAAATTAGGGCACAAGTTGTTGATGTACATAACACTTTAATGGAGAGCTATGTAGGGAGGGGACAAGAATTGCGAAGGCTTTAAAGTGGAAGAAATATGTAAAAGAAGTGGTTCCTTGGTTTTAAGATGGGAATAAAATATTGTGGCTAATTGCAAAGAGCCTAGAATCAGACCCACCTGCATATGAGTGCTGAGTGGCCCTCCTGATAGCTGTGTGACTTTGCTGAAGTATTCTCTTACAAATAAGCTCCCCAAATCTGGAACTTTGTTTCCATAGTTATACCCTTGTGTCCTCCCAAAACAGAATGTTACAAATACTCCAGTATAACCATACTCTCAATATGCGTTTACAAGGTGCACCAAAGTAGTCAGACATTATACTCTGTAACTTCGGTGAAGAATAAGAAGAAAACACAAATGAAGGCCCCGTGTGAAAGACTGGACCATGAAGTTTGTGAACTCATCCTATAAAACGTTCTTTGAAGGGTGGACTAGGCACTGGCATTGGTGCACAGCTCCCCAGGGGCAATTCTTTGAAGGTGACCGTAGTGATATTGGGCAATGAGGTGTGTAGCACTTTTTCTAGGACGGGTTCATGAACTTAATTTTCTGACCTTGTACATATAGTACAAGGGCTATACGTACATAGAGAAGATATGTTAATATCATAAAGAATTACAAATAAGTATAAAGTTTTGATGACACTAAATGTGGCACAGAACTCAGGAGAGAGGGGAGCTGTGTACATAAAGAATTGTACTTTTGTTGAGTATATAAATAAATGTATCCCGATGAGTATAATGCAAATCCATCAAAAATACACAGAAATAACTGCCCAAAAGGTTATCTTCAAAAATTTTAACTAGATAATTCTTAGTACAATCTTATTTACACCTGTCATCTATTCCAGTATTCATTTGAAGGGAAAAAGAACTCATGATTTTATCTTAATTTTAATTTAATTATTAAGAGCAAATTGACAATTTTAAAGGTAGATAAAATAAAAGCCAGGCTGTGACTTTTCTCTTCTAATGGAGATGAAGTTCAAAGGTATATATACTAATATACAGTATTGTGGTTGTGTTTATCATTGCTGTTTTCTTCAAGTGTAATGAAAGTGTAGTAGCTTCAAAAATGGAAATAATTTTTAAAGAATGACTATATTTCATATCTTTTAATTCCATTTTTTTTTTTTGATTGTCAACATATTTTCACTTACGTTGCTAAGTGAAGTAATTCGTGGTTAATGATCTATTGGGGCATTCAGGAATCAGGAGTAAAGTTAGTGTTTTCATACCAGGCTAGGGGATACAATTTAATTAGTCCATTCTGTAAAGATGTATTAAATAGTCACTGAATTTCTTGTCATGGCTGTTCATGTTAGAACATTCGTTTAGGCAGAAGAACTTCAGTTAGTTCTGGTTCATATTTGTGGCACAAAAATTAACACTGCCTTCACAATCTCTTAAAATAAAATATGTCTTATTTTGAGCATGACTTTTGCTTCTTCTTGATTTCGCTATTCTAGTGTTTTTACATGAAGATGAAAGACCTGTGTTTGCACATGGCAAATGAGTTAACTTCATTTATTGTGACAGACTGTATCATCAGTCAACAGACATTTGTAAGGACTTCCAGTGTGAATATTAAGATTTTCCTGAGTTGGCTTATTTTCTGGTAGAAGAAAAAACTCTTTAAATATAAACTCAAAAATGTGTGCTTCATAAAATTTCTATAATTTAAGTAAACTTTTTTGAATTATGTATGTATAAAAAATCCCTACATTGCAACATTTTATATTCATCTAATAGTGGGCAAGGGAGTTTTTTCCTGAGCTTAATAAGTTTGACAAACTGATCTGTGGCATCTATGCCCAAGGCTAAGGAAAACCCTTTTTATGCTTCTATTTTTGGGAAATTACATTCCCTCTTCAAAACTGGTTTTTATGACGAACTTTTTCATGTTATTAAAAGTAGTAGTCTTTAAAACTAAAATCACTACATTAATATAAAGCATTTATATTTAATTTCTGAAAGTTCTTTTGTAACATGTTTTATTTTTCTAATTACAAAGTGATTTTAATTTATTTTAGAAACATTGGAAAATAGAAAAAAATCAAAGGAAATTAGAAGTTACCTATAATCCCGCTAATCAGAGAAAGTCAGTGTGAACATTTTAATACACATTCTTCTAGTTTTCGTGGGGGTGCATGCGCAAAACCCACACTGAAATCTTGGATTCATGTTCTATGCATATTGCTTCATTTAAACCTCACAGAATTTTGTGAATATTTTTCCATGTTTTTAAATATTTTACCCTCGCACTTAGTGGCTATATGGTATTCCATATTTAGGTGTCCTAAGACTTTAATCTTCTGGGTAACTTAAGCTTTTCCAATTCTTCGCATTTATCAATGATGAATAGTTTCTAACTTAAAAGATTTGTGTTTCCAAAGAAACATAATTACCCATTTTCCTTCTTCTATGACTAAAGTGGAATAAATTCAAATAAGGGAAATTCTGAGGATTTATATGAATGTCAACAAATTTGGCTCTTTCTGCACTAAGGCCTCAGTTGAGGGATTCTTGTTGCTTTCAGAAAACGAGTCTGCCATGTTGCTCTTCTCTGAGACACCCACTATAGAGAACAGTTGGTTTGTACTTCTAGAGGGTTTCTAATAACTGAATTCTTGGAAGAATTGAGAAAATAGTCGAATCCAGAACTCTGGTTGTACCATTGTGCCTCACAGTAATTTAGCATGGTAATGGGCTGCTACCTCAGGGTCATGCGCACCCAGAAGTATTTCCTTAGAGACAAATCATGTTGCATTTCTGACGTGCTTTGCTTCCTGCTCTAACTGTGCTTCCACCATTGTAGCTCAAGGACAGACGTAGAATGCTGATATATGCATCCTGGTGCTCACCACAGCAGGTGAGCCATCATATGGTAGGGGTGATTTTTAATATGGAAGGCACCTTCTATGTGGGGGACACTGTGCTGGGTGTAAAAGGGTGAGAGCAGATTAGTAGAAGAGAAAGCCTTTGTGGAGAACTTGAAATGAGGTGAGGACAAAGCACACTCAAGTGAAAGATGCACACAGTTAGATGGAGGGATATATGTACCATAAAGTGGTAAGGGAAGAAGTCGGTCTCATTTCCATGAATTTACTGTCTTCAGTATTTAGGAATGTCACCTGAGAATGGGAATGCTGTGAAATTCAGAGCAGGAGGGTTCTAAATGGAAAATAAAACAACACCATTGGGACCAGCGGCATAGGGAGAAAGTAAACTATGTGACCTAAATGAGTAGACTGAGGCTATGACCGTCTCTGAATGATGAGTGAGGGCTGCAGTTAAGAATCCGAGTTCTAGACGGGGCATGAGTTATTCTGTCTGAGCAGCTATTGTAGACTCCTGGAGAACAATGATTAGCATCCACATGTGATGGGCAGTGCTGCAAAGTGTCATCAGCAATACTGTTCTGGGAGAACACACACTGCGCTAGAGGAGTGTGGCGACCTGGGCGCTGGGCAGAGTGAGGTTTGGGAAGCCTTCCCAGAGCTGCGGATCAGCCAGCTGAGATCTGCAGGATGATGAGCCAGGTGCGTTAAATGGTGGAGGGAGAGGAATGGGCCAGACAATTGAATAGCTTGTGTGCAGTCCCCATGATGAGAAGGAGCAGGTCTCAGAAAAGGCCAGCTTAGAATCTGTACTGGGAACCAATGACGAGTTTTAAGTGAGGATTAGTAGGGTTCATGGTGAAATCGTCATGTGAAAATAACCTCCCTTGATGTGTGGGAGAGAAAGGATCAGAGGATTCTTTTAGAACTGCTGAGATTACTGTGCAGCTTTAGAGAAGAGAGAAGGAAGCTTAGGCCAAGTAATGGTGATAGTTGTGAGAGATGTAAGGAGTTGGCAGATTAATGATCAACAGGTTGATTATAGAACAGTGCTACAGATAATATAGCTCTTACTTACAGAAGATAATAAAATATCCCCATGATTAGACAGATACATAGAAAGAGAGACACAGGGAGAGATGCTAAGGCTTAGTTCATGTTATTGTGAAGGCTGAGGGTCCCCTGGTCTGCCCTCTTCAAGGTGGCCAAGCCAGTGGTGTAACCCAATCTGAGTCCACGGGCAGGGGTCAGGTTGGAGACTGGGGGAGATATGGGTGTAAGTCTTGAGCCAACAGGAGAAGGTGGAACAGCTCAAACAGAAGCATATTCACCTCCTGCAATTTTCTGTTATGTGCAGGCCTCAGTGGATTGGATGGGGTCCCTCACTCAGTGAAGAGAGGGTGTTATTCCCTTAGTCTGTGGGTTCAAATTCTTACCTCTTCTAAAACAGTTTCACCGACACAGCCAGAAAATAATGTTTTACCATCTACCATGGCATCCCTTGGCCCAGTCAAACTGACACATAAAATTAACCACACATGTTCTATAGATAATTTTATAAGGTTCATAGTGCTTGCACCCCAGTCACTGTGTGGAGTGGCTCAAAATGGTAATTTGCAAAGCTGTATGAAAATGTATTCAATATAGTACTTTATTCTTTAAATTACAGTGAAGCTGTGAAATCCAATGCCACAACAGTTGTTTATTCTTGCAAATTTCTAACACACTGTTTACCATACATATAAGAATAAATGTAACTTTTAATATTAACTTCAAAGATTCTTAAGAACCTGTAATTTTAAAAGTATTTTGTGGTCTTATAGCTCTTTTAGAATTTGTCTAGCAGGTTTTCCAGTTTTACCAGAGGAGCAACCCTCCCTCCCTACAAACACACAAAGTCTATATACTACCTTTGGAAAAAAATTACATTTCACCATGACCCCCTAAAATCAAAGCACTTTAGTGGAATATTTATTGCCAAAAACGTTCAAAGAGAAATATATTTATATGCTTCCAAACATATTATATCTGTAATCAATTGAGAGGGATGCTTTGAAGTTCGGACCTTCAAGTTGTCTGGAAAATCCTTCATTGCTAATGTAGGAAAATAATTTATGATAGGAGTTTGTTAACACATCATTGATGGATTTTAGGTATAGATGGATCAGAAATACCTGTCACCTAAATTCTTAAAGTTGCACTTAAAGGTGTTTTCATGACAAGCTAATATTAGAGAATGTTTCATTGTTTTTATTTATACTGGTCACATATTCATTGTACCGTCAGACCCCATAGCTACTTCATACGGGGAAAGGAGTGTGCCACAGTCATGCTGATTTGGTGATCCAGTAACTTGCTGCTGCCTGTGGTCTGGGTGTCTGTATCTCCCCAGATTCATATGTTAAAATTCTAACTTCTAAAGTGATGATATACAGAAGCAAGGCCTTCGTAGAGGTGATAAAGTCATGATGATAGAGGCCTGGTGATTCAGATTAGTATTTCTATCCAATGATGACAGAGAACCAGCCAGCCCTTTCTGCCATGTCAGACACAGCGAGAAGATGCCATGTATGAATCAGAAAGCAGGTGCTGCCCGGACACTCAGGCTGCAACCACCTTGGTCTGGGACTACCCAGCCGCCAGAACTGTGAGAGAGAAATTTCCGTTTTTTATAAGCCACACATTCTGAGACACTTTGTTCCAGTAGGCAGAACCAACAGAGATCCTTTCCTGTCAGTTTTTTTTCTGGTTTGAATTGTGTGTTTCTGTTTTGTCACTGGCAGTTGTCACTGCAGATGTGTGCCAGGTGTCTGTCCCTTAGGTAGAAGCTTGTTCTTAGAGCACATTTGCAAGCAGTGACTTTTATTCAAACACTTCTGTAAGCATTTGCTGTTGTCAGGACTGCTCAACTCTCATAGAGTTTGATTTTCATACAACCTGTTCATCTAAAAAGAAGAGAAAAGGAGCAAGTCGCCGCCATGTGTGTGAGCAGGTGGGGAAGTGCTGGTCTTTGTGGGCTCAGTCACCACTGCTCAGACCTTCATCTCGACTCCATTAGAGGATAAGACCCACTGTCACACTAGCTGTGAGACGTGGATGATAGCATATATTTTATACCATTCAGAACTCGCACTGGGAGTGGAGCAGAATGTTGCTAATATGTGGATTTCAAGGTTCACAAAATCAGAAATTCATACACTAAAATTCAAAGGAAGATTCAATCTTTAAGCCATATTTGCATGTTATGATATTCAAATATCACAAACGATGTACTTATTTAGGGCAGACTCAGAAATATCAGACCCAGAATAGTACACATTTTTATGATCTGTGTTTTAATGTAATATCATTTTGTTCATTTAGAATTCTCGACATCCTTATTTCTTTCTCAATATTATACTCTATATGTTACAACTGATACATTTAGGTATTTAATATTACTAGAAATAAGATATTAGGTAATATGTAATTAGCTATCTTATTATTTTTAATGAAGATATTATGAAATCTGTAGTTTAATAATTTAATTTGAGAAGCTTAAGCCATGGCTTAAAAAATGAAAATCACTTCTAGGTAGATTTTGTAGAATATCTTCTTCTAATGATTGTAGTCTGTTAAAAAAAATTAACATTTTCAACCTTCTAAAGATTTCTACTTTAAGAACTGTCTAGAGCTGATATTTTAACAGAATTTTACAATTCTATGTTAAATTGTGAGCCGTTGTCAGTTGCTTTTATGGCAGTGGGCAGAACTGACTTTCATAAAACATACATGTAATTCCTCTAAACTTACTACTATTCCCATTTTTATTTTTTTTTATAAATACATGTATTTTATTATTCTTCATTACATTATTTCCCCCCCCCCCACCCGTCCGTGATAAGACAGAATTGATTTACAGAAAAGAATACAGAAAACACCAAAGCTCCTGGTAGTGGGAGAGATTTCAAGTAGGGAGAGA
>CAUYRH010052998.1:0-133740 GCA_963574655.1 Perodicticus potto
GGCGGGCACCTGTAGTCCCTGCTACTTGGGAGGCAGAGGCAGGAGACTCGCTTGAGCCCAGGAGTTGGAGGTTGCTGTGAGCTGTGATGTCACAGCACTCTATCCAGGGTGACAGCTTGAGGCTCTGTCTCAAAAAAAAAAAAAAAATTGCCCAGGTTTTCTCTTTCTAATTCCTTTCCTCCCATTCTCGAACTCCTTCCAAAAGAATTCTTGTATCTTCACCTTCAACCACTGAAAATGATTCCTGGGTCAGGATCACCAATGAATGACCTTCACATTTTAAAATGCAAACTGTCCTTCTCAGTCTTCATCTGCTTAACCATCAATAACACTGATAATGATCGTTCCTCCTGGAGTCACATCCTTTTTGAGCCACACACAGGGTTTTCTTCCTATTTCTCTAGTCATTCCTCCTTACTAGTCTCATCCTTATTTCCCTTACCACCTTTCTATCAATTCTTATCTTTCGTAGTTGGACTGCACTTCATAGCTTCATTTAAGTGCTATTTAAGCACTGACGGTCCCAAACTTATATCTCCATTCCATACTCTTCCTCTCTACTCCAGATCCATTATGTCCAGTTTCTTGCTCAAATTTTCCATTTTTATGTCTAATGGGCATCTCAATTTTATTATGTCCTAAACAGAACTCTCGGTCTTCTCCCTCCAAAAACCATTCCCAGTACAGTCCTTCCATCTCAGTAAATGGCAAATCCATCGTTTCAGCTGAGTTGCTCAGGACATAAACCATGAATTCACCCTTGCCTTTTATTCCACAGTCAACGTCCAACACAGCCCTTCAGCTTCCCTTTTCAAATATATCCAGTGTCTGTCTTCTCACCAACTCCACCACCACCACCTTGGTCCAACTCACCATTATTTCTTGCCTCAGTAATTAATGCATCCTCCTAACTGGTCTCTCTGCTTCCATTCTTAATAACTCTATAGTCTGTTTTTAGTAAAGCAGTTAAATCGAGACTTTAAAAACCCAAATCAGATTATTTTATTGCCCTAGACAACATGTGACAGTGACTCCCCATTTACTTCACTTGCAAGAAAAGCCAAAACCCTTATAATAGCACACAGTCCTGTGCAATCTGGTCCAAATTTTAAAAGAAACACACAAAAAGCAAGCAACCAACAAAACACAAAAAGCAAAGTACAGAAAAACGGCTATTGATTTTTAAGTAATTTAATTACAATAAAAAGCCAACATCTAGAAAGTATTTTAGGCACTGTTCTAAAACACTTTACATAAACAAACCTATTTCACCCACATAAAATATACTGTAAGCAAACTGCATTTTACAGATTAGAAAACAAGGCATACTAAGATTAGGGAATTTGACAAAAGGCACACAGCTAGTAAGCTGCATAGCCCGAATCTGAACCCAGAAATACGACTCCAGGGGCCAAGCTCTTAACACCACTCTACATTCACACACTATAAATTCAATGAATCCAAGTTGACCTCTTAAAAAATGTAAAAACCAACAGAGTACCACTTTTTAAAAAAACCATTATTCCTTAGCTATCATGAGTTCTTTAACCAAACAGTTGGTTAAGAGATTGCATTTAGTTTAAATAATCCCATTTGGATATGTCTACAACAATACAGAAAATTCCCAGACTGCTTTAAGACACTTAATTTTGGCTGAAAACATTAAGAATCTTTATCTTAGGACTCAACCAGATGCTCCCATAAAGTCTCTTCCTGCATTAGTATATTAAGAAATATAATCTCTTAATATAAAATCATAGAAAACAGAAAACTATATAAAATAAATTTAAACAAGTAACACAAAAGGTAAGTTATACGGCTGAGAACTAATGATAATTGGATTGCTGATGCGTTTCAGGCCCAGACTTAAGTCATCTTTATCCATCTTTATCTAATCCAATTTAATTACTGAGATAAAATATCCCTAGTCTTAGCCTGTCCTTTACCATTTTCCTGGTGATGGGATAACAGAGTAACCATTTGTTCCATTTAAATAAAAAGGACATTTCCCAGTGTATTTGCCTCTAACGTCTGGTACTTGTGGAACATAAAATTAGGTACTATCACACCAAAGCAAAACAAAGAAAGTGTTTTTGAGAAATTTCCAGGACGAAACTTCTACAACCTCTTTTATTGAAATCAGCAAAACAACTTTAGGCCAATAGAAGTATAGTCAGAAAGTTCAGTAAGAGTAATAGGCACAGAAGATAGCAAGACCACTGCTATTACCACCTCTCCTGAAGGTAAGACTGTTGTCTCTGTATAAACATAACTACATCCTGGGCTTGATTCTTCCTTACCTAGGTTTTTTAGATGAAAGAGCACCCAGAAGAGTTTCTCACAAGGAATTCCAGTTTCCTCACAGGACGTCAAGGATCTCATACTTAACACAGCAAAATTGCAATGTAAAGATACGACTGTCTTGTAATAACTGAGTTACAATTGTCTAACTAACCTGCTTGGTGGGAGTCCAGTCTTGAACAAAGAAGGAGGAGAAGTAAACTCAGCTTTTGTAGATGGAAGTGGTGTTTCTTTCTCTGAATTTCCAGTTCTTCCCTGCTGTACCTTAAATAAAAAGGTCATTAGCTTATTTAATTAATGAACACTCAAATACAATGTAAAACACGTTTGTAACATTTGAAGTAAATACAAATAATATTCGGTTGTAAAATATTTATTAAAATTAACCTATTTTAGAATGGCATCAGTGAAACGCACCAACAAAGATGAATTGTGGGATCCAAATGTTACAACTGCTCAAAAGTTCAAATTAATGCCACTTCAAAGCCCAATCAACTGTAACTCTTTGTGAGACTTCCATAAATTCCCCTCAGATCACCACAAGGTTAAAAGGCTTAATGTTCTTAGTTGTGACTTTATGTTTCAGAGTTTTGCCCTTGTGTGTTCATTACCTCTATCTAAGAAAATACAATCAGTGGCTAAGTTAGCCATTCTGACCATTTTCTTTTCAGACTGTGAATAATCTGCTACTGCATGTTCATGCCATTTCTCCCCTGGTTTCCCATCACCATTAACAATACAACTATTCTGCCAGTTCAATAAATCTAGAAGCCTGAAATCAGTCACCTGTCTCCATAACACCTCTTCCCTCTAGTTCTATTAACTTCCGAGCCAGGTGGCTCCTTGGTAACTTCTCTGAGATTGGCCCATCCCTTCTGCTCTTACCAGATCCTCTGAGTGTGGTCCAGCCGCGTTCCTCTAGACTAGTGAAGTGCCTTTTGTTTATGCTCTTTTGTTTTTATACTTACCTTTCTATCTTAAAATTATCTTCAAATTATTAAATTTAGACAAACTAAGTTCAAGTTTCCATACACTTAAATAACATCCCACTGTATTTATGTCCTATTTAAATTCTACTGCTCCTGCTCTGTTTAAATTCAGTATTACTCTCCTTCCCCATGAGAATCTCAGACACCTTGGCTCTGATACATTTGAACCACTGATTCAATTTCAGAAATCCCCTATGTCCCAACTAATCACAGTGTGAGAAAAGAAATGCTTCTCTTATACTTAAGTCAATATAGTCAGAGCTTTTTAATAGTGCCCAACCCAATCCTAATTGATACCTTCATAGAATTAGGGTTTTACATTGACATTTATTAGAAAATGAGTTCTGCTGCTTAAAAAAAAAAATCCATTTAAAGTGCACTGATCTTAAGAGATAAGGATCAGCACCAAGGCAACAGAGTTGCACAGAATGGATCTGACAGACAGGTGACAGAGGAAGTTAAGTACGATTCATTCAAACATTTATTAAATATTTATTACATACAAGAAGCTGAGAGAGGAACACAGCAGAATCACAAACCTTAGGAAAAAACAGACACACAATAAAATGCAAAGCAATGCAACGAATGCTATGAAAACAAAAACCTATGGGATAAAAGATGCTATGGGAACACAAAAAGAAATGCCTTACTCTGACTGGGGTGTCAGGAACACTCAGAGTTAACACTATGGACTCACCTACTCCCTGACCACCAGTAATTCATAGCCAACTTCTCACAGCACACACCTCCAAGTTACCATACCAAAACAAAACTACTCCATTCCTCCCAATCTGATCCTCTCCAAGTGTTTTCCATATAAATAAATGGCACAATCATCTGCCAAGTTAATGAAGGAAACTAAAACATTCCAGGAATTATCTAATACATATCAACATCCCGCATGTCAACTATACCTTGATAATACAGGGTGGACAAAAGTTCATGTGCAAACTCTGTCTATATTAAATTCCATCAATTATGTCCTAAAACCCAATTCAAATCCACCATCATGCCCCGCCTGTTGTGCTAAATTAACCTGTCCACTGTGCTCTTACATCTCTAAAATCCATCCTCTGCACACAGTCAAAGCAACTTACTGAAAGTGTCAATCAATTCGTGTCTCTTCTCTGCTCAAAAATTTCTAATAGCTTCCCATTATAAACAGAATAAAAGCAACTTCTTAAAAAGGCCTGCGAGGGCTTATGTGTGTGGGGCCTGCCTCTCGGGCCTGTCTACCTCATTCCTCCCTACACGTCTGCCGTGCCAGTCCTGACCGCCTGTCTTCTCAGCCTTTTAAGCCCCTCTTTCCTAAGAGCTTTTGTACCAAATACTCCTTCTGCTTATGATACTCTCTTCCTAGATTACGACTTTGTCCTTATGATCATTCAAGTGTTACTTCAATGACAGGGGGACCTTCCCATGACATTCCCAATACTGTCATATTATCATTTTCTATTTCCTTCACAGAATTTCCCACTAGTACCCCTACCTGAATTTATTTATTTTGTTGTATGATTCCTGTCTGCCTATTGCCACTGTAACACAGGATCTTTAAACAGATGAACTGTGTCCAGTATAAATCTGTAGTCCAAGTGCCCAGAAAACAGCGCCTGACATGCAGTGAGTATGTAAGCAGTATCTGTTATCTGACTGACCGGGAACTCAGCTGACACACTTCTTCAAAGTCCATAACGCGGACCTTATCACTAAATAATCCTTGGCATGATTCTTTAATGCCTGTGTTTTTCCATTAACTCAGATGAATTTTAAGACTACAGGGTCTGCCTATTATGCTGCTGCCTCCCCAACCAATTCTAATCAATCCTCCTTTAAAAACGAAGAGGAGGAAGGGGGAAGGGCCGCGGAAGAGAAGTGGGAGAGGGGGGAAGACAGGGAAGCACTGAGGAAAGAGCTTCCACATAAGGAGAAGGATGAGAAAGGTGCCAGGAGAAAATGTAAAAATCCTTTTCTCCTTAATTTCTTCATAATATACTCATTATGTGAAATGACTCTGAGAATCCTCACCATTCTGCAACCTTCCCAGTCAACTTGCATTTTCAGTACCAGTTTGTCTTCACTCAGAATTACAGACCCAAATTTGTCTAACTAAAACATAATATTATTATTTCACATGGTCCAGCATTTTAAGAATGACTATCAGACAGTAGGACTGATTTTCTAAACAAAAATTCATGTCTGATGATATCAATCCAAATAAAACTGAAATCTGTAGCCCTGAGGAGCGACATGTTCATCCAGATTATGCTACCACTGTACCAAAGTTTTGAATGACTACTTTATTATATTTCCTAAAAGCTTAACATTATAAATAGTATCTTAAAAATTAAAAAAAAAAAAAAACTTGTTAAACAAATTGTGGTACACCCAAACAGTAAGATTATGCAACTCTTTAAAATTACATTTATCCAAAAATTTTAATGCCCTAAGAAAACATTTACTACATGTTAGGGTCAAAAAAGAAAAAGTAGAAAACCGTAAATAAATTACCACAATTTTGTTTCAACCCACAAGAACAAAAATAAAAATTGGAAAGCAATGAAAAAAATAATAATTGAGTATACCAAACAAAGCTGAATTCTAAATCGGCCATCAGAAAGCAAAGACAGATTGATTATCACAGCAGAGCCCCAAAAGGTTCAGGGACGAACAACTGTAGCTCTGAGAAGACTTTAATCAGCCAGACATACACCCTCTGGGCAGGGCACTGAAATATCTTCTTTGAAAAAAAATCAAATGAAAAGAAAAAAACAGCAAAACAACCTAAAACTGAAATCAGGAAATGTGAAAAATGCTCAGCCCTCCAGGGAAGCCGTAGTCACCTGCACAGAACTCCCAAACGACACTGCCGCAGCCCACGCTTCCCCGGTGGGTGGCCAAGAGTCAACAAGCATTTGGGAAAAGTCAAAGTCAGAAGCTAAAAACAGCAAACTTAAATAACCAACTCGAAGAAAACAACTATGCAAGAAAAGCAAACCTGACAGAAACAGAGACCTATCACTCACCCTCAGAGAGGAGAGAAAAGTGATACTGCAGAATTGCAAGCAGGAACAAGAATAGAACCCTATGATTACATAACAAAGAAAAACTTTCCTAGAAATTAAAATCTTAATAGTAATAAAAAACTAAGTAGAATGTTGTAAAGCTAAAGAACTCTCCCAGATAATGAAAGACAGAGAAGCAAAATTGGGAGAAAAGCAAAGAAAATTAGAGGACCAGCCGAGGAGGTTCCGTATCTAAAAGAAAAGAAAAAGCAGAGACAAAGTAAAGCAGTAACAGAAGAGAGTTTCCCAGAGTGAAGGCAAGGTGCTCACAGATGGACAGCGCGCCACTGAGAGCTGAGAAAGGGGGAGCCAACAGACCAAGAGACACAGTGGATCTCAGAGCCCTGGGGACAGAGCTCAAAGAGCCACAGGGGAAAAGCCACCGGTGCACATGTGCACACAGGTTGACAGGAGACTGTTTAAGAAAGGTGGTGCATTCCTCTTCCGTCCCTTACCCTAACTATATAGTTGTATAACAATTTTTTTTGTATCCAACTGGGTGACTTTATTTTTATACTTATTGCATTTCATCTTTTATTTTGCTTCAAAAAAAATCTTTCATGTTGAAGTCTGTAAAAAACAATGTCACCTCAAGAACCTCAAAATGCTGATAATCACTGAATCTGTATGATAAACACCCAGGGCTTCATCTGTACTATTCTCTCTACTTGTTATGTTTGAAAATTTACAAAATGAGAAGTAAAAGTTATCTTAAAGCGTTATCCCTGTCACTTACAGATTGAAAAAACTGTATCTGCAGTAGATAATGAAAAGGACTTCAATGCATTCTTTGCTCATTTACCACGGTGAGTGCAGGTCCCAAGTCGTTTCGTTCCTATGGCTCCGAACAGCTCCCTGTCTGGTCTCTGCTTCGCGTTTATCCCGCCATAACCTAGGGTGGGTCCACCCTGGTCAGTCTGCCCTGCTGCCACTTTCTCTTCTAAAATCCAGATCTGCATGCTATTTTAGCGTGTGAGAGCTTTCCTACTGGCTACACAAATCTTTGCAGGCTAGTTTTAAGTTTTCTCATCATGGCTCTTCTTCCATCATTTCAACAGACCACACTATATATAAACAAAAAATGTTTGCCACACACCTTGCTAGCATACTTACACGCCCCATTCCCAAATAGGTATTTCTCACAGACTTGTTAGTATTTAAACATATTACCAGGGCAAGAAAACCATTAGGCTGTACCCATCAAATTCAAGTCTTTATTCATTAAGAATCAAATAAATCCTAAAAGAAGAGTCAATGACCTCCTCTCACATAACCAAAAGATATTTCCAAACAATTTTTCAATAAACAGTATATATACAATACACATTCACAGTGGCTACCTTCAATGAGAGACTTAAGTATATAGAAGCTAATAGTCTACAATGGCAGTTCTCATTCCTCTTAGAAGAAAAGAAAAACCACTAATGAACTAGTTCATCATCAAGACAACTTTTCTGTCCACTCTAATCAAGTTTAACAGTATAGTCAATGCCTAAGTACACAATATAACCAAACAAGAACCTGATGACCAATTAAAATAAAATGGACATCACGTACTTTCAAAATATTTACAACAGAACAAGAACCAAATACTTACCTGTAGTAGGATGTAAATTAAAATTAAATTCTCTATATAGAACTGTGTCCAGCAGAGCGGTTACATCTGCGGATATAGCACACGCATTGCATAAGGCAGTGTCTCAGTGGACAGGACTGCAGTCCCAAAAGGGCACAGAGTTCTATATTCAGCCCACAAAATTCCCTGAGTTTATAACCCAATCTAAAATCCACTCCCAATCTCCAGCCCAGTGCCATTCAATTCAAGAATCAAATATTAAGATAAAGAAAGAGGAGTACACAATCTGGTTTAAAGAAAAGTATGAAAATGCAGTATTATTCTTCAAACCAGGTCTATCATCACAAGAGGCCAGAAAGCACACTTGATAACCAAGTAGTAGTATCAACCTTCAAGTCTTGCACACAAACCTACTTCTTTTAAGTATTAATTTAAACAAAAAAAAAAAATCAATGGCTTTATCCTTTTTTTTTTTGAGTTCTTAAAGACTCTCAGAGAATGCCCAAGATTCTTACCTAAGACATCTTGAACTACAAAGAGACATTACACCAATGAGTTCAGTGCCACACAGATAATAAACAGTATATTATCTTCCTTACCATTTTTTAAAGAAGAAAAGTTAGTCTCTAATTTTGCTGATTAAAAACTATAGCATTCTCTACCATGAGAACATAACCTGCTATTAACTTGTACATCCTACAGACATGTACTATGACTCAAAATCACAACATATAGCAAAGAATAGTTTTATTTGGCATTTGTTAGTATAATAGGCTATAAATTCACATGCTTGCAAAAGTGGAGATAAAACAATCAACAAATTTGTAAGTCACCAGGAAGCTGAAGGTTTGGAAAAAAGGTAACTATTTCCACTTTATCTTTCCCCTTGAATAGTGGTATGGGAGCAGACTCAGAACAAAAAATGAGAGCAACCAAGGATAATTTACTAAAATTCACCTTAAAAAGATTGAATCTGCCATCTTGGGTCTCTGCACCTGGTGTAACTTCCATAGTACAGTCTTCGGCCTAAGTTAAATGACATATTCCCCATTAAGACACCACATAGTTTTTAATTAATAGGCCACATAAAGACAAACTAGCTGTGGCTAGTCTGTGACTTGAAACTAAGAACATAAGGTAATCATTACTATGAAACTCTGAAAGGGAAGGAAGGGGAAAAAACAAACATGGTAAAGAGAATAAAAATTTTAAACTATCAAATTGCATTTAACCACCTTTACAAGGAGTGATTTACTTGGGGAGTAAAGTGGGACACTGGAAAAGGGAGGGGTATTCTGAAATATTTACTAATTACCGTAATTTTATTTGTAGTGGAAGTAACCGGTATCACTTCAAGGCCCATTCGTATCCGCTTTTGTTTTTCACAGTAAGCTTTCCAAGTATCTTCATTAAACCCATAATTAAAATAATCAGAAAGATCAGCACCTAAAGACAAAACACACTTTCAGCGTGTAAACGTTTCAGCTCTATTTTCGTACGGCATCAAAAACATAATGAACTATAAAAATAGAGTTCTATCAGTCTCATCACCCTTTTTAATTTTACTATTTCTCAAAATTACCACTTACAGTGGCAAAAGACTATAAAAATTTTTGATTTATTTCCTTTACCAACAACATTATAAAAACAATATATGACTCCATATTGAAGTAATGCTGGGCTACCAGGAAGATCTAATAGTCTAAGTCATTATTACTTATCACTTGCTTAAGATAATAAAAATGACAATGAAAAAATTAAAATTCTAAACTAATGTTCAGAAATACTTTAACAAAATCCGTAATATTCTTACCGGGTTTACGCCATGGTTTATCTTCAAAAGAATCCAAATCTACCTCTAAGAGCGGAACCCCATTGATGCTGCCAGGGGCGTCCAGGTCCACCCCTTTGACTTTTGTTCCTATTTTATAAAATCACAAAATGGTGAAAAGTAGCTACATTACCAAGAAGCTGAGAACATACACAAGCAGAAAACATTAATACCTTTTTATTATTTCTGGCACAAAAACGTGGCAAAGGATCCAAATCCAGCATTAAAGGAACATTAACCACAAATAAAACTAGGTGAAGTAAAGCGTGATGGGGTAACTACCCGCAAGATAAACTGAAGGAGATGAACAGACTGGGGATGTGTGATAAATAAGGGGCCCTGTACCAAAAGAAAACTGTAACTTACACGTCTCAAATCATTATTGTTCTATAACCTGTGAGAAAAGATTTTTACCTTTTTTAAGAGTTGTAAAACAAACAGGGAAAAAAACAAAAAGAAAGAAAGGCTGTGTGGCCAGCACAGCCTAAAATATGATAATCTGGCCTTTTATAGAAAATGTCGACCAAACACTGTGATACGTGGTCAAAAACTGCTCTTAAGAAGAACTATTATCACCTATTTATGACTTATTTAAGGTATGTGTCTGATTTTCCTATGGATGCAAATGCAAATTCAAATTTTACCTGTAGTTCCATAAACTCTTCCTCCTGTCTTAATGTTAAGATTCACAGGTGCTGTACCGTAACTCCTAAAAAAAAATAATCAAAATCATCCTAAGAAACTTAAAACAAAATGGTATTATGATCAACAAGTATAAACAAATTATACACTCACAGAGTAGATGGGCAGACTAACATTGCCTCACACATTTTAGAAAACATTTTAAATTATTTTTAGAAGTCTATCTTACTTAATAAAAGACAAAAACAAATGTATTTGTAAAAGTCTGACTTGTTTCCATTTCGCAAAGCTCTTTGCCACGAACTCAATATGCCATCGCGACAAAGTTGGTAAGAAATTCGTCTGCGAAGGGGAGAAGTCCATCCTCCTGCCCTCGCCTCCTTTCCCCCTCCTACTCCACACACAGCAGTCCCAAGACTGACATCTCCCCATCACGCTGCCAATTCCAGCGGCCTCCTTTCAGCCCTTCTTGCATTTGATACTGTTAATGAATCTTCACTCAATTCTCATGGAGTACTCTGTCTGTGATGGGAACCCATTTACAGGAAACTAAAATCAATCTAAGTTGAAAGCTGAACAGCATTTGCTGACCACTGACAAAGAATAAGAGGGAAATTTCGAGGATGTTAATGACGTTCAATGTCTTGATCTAGGCTGTGGTTACCTGAATGCATACATTTGAAAAAATTATTGAGCTGCACGATTTTTAATGTAGTATAACAGTGATTCTAAAAACTTCTAAAGTTGAGTGATCCACATTCAAATACAAGTTTCACCAATATTAGTTGTGAAGCCTTGGCCAAGTCACTTAGACCCCATGAGCCTCAGCTACATCTTCTGTCATACAAGTTCAAAAACAGTTCTCTACTTTGCTATTTGATGCATTCTTGTACCTGAGTAGGAAAATCCAATATATTACAACAGGCTCACATGTTACTGAGGAAAAGAGGCAGAAAACAGAGGGGAAAAAGGCAAAGAAGAAACAGTCACTGAGCAAAAAAAAAATAACACTAAGACCTTAAGTTATAAATAATGTTTTCAATGATATACTGGGGGGGGGGGGGTGGCATAAAGTTTAATTGAAATTGCACCTCACTAAATGCAGAATACAAATGTCTTCATATAATAGCTGAGAAAATGCCAGGAAGGCTATGTAAATCAGTCTGATGAAAATAGTTAAGATTGTATATGAAACCAGTACATTGTACCCCTTGATTGCACTATTGTACACAGCTATGATTTAGTAATAAAGACAATAAAATAAAAAAATTTTAAAAAAAAAGAAAATATAATTGAAAGACTTTAGACACACACACAAAAGAAACTGCACCTCAACTTTACGGCCATCCTGTATTTCTCACGCTGTATTTATGTTATTTAATTTGGTTCTTTGCTTCACAAGTTCAGCCAACTAGACTTGTAAAGAGTCATTGCTTTTGATCTGCCTAATAGTATTTTCATCTTTTGTCCCAAATGTGCTGAATATATGGGAGGAATTAGGTTTAGTTAGTATTTTTAAAATAATATAAATGCAATTAAACACTCAAATGATTGTAGCTCCCTGAAGTTGAAATGCTAAACTAGGGTGTCCAACCTGCCACCCGGGGGCCACATGCTGATCTACTGAGGACTTTCTTCACTCATCTGTCGTGCTGGACATCACAGAAAGTATGCATAGCCTTTTTTTTTTTTTTCTAAACGGCTTTCGTTACTGTTTATATATGTACTATATAGCCCAAGACAACTCTTATTCTTCCAATGTGAGGTAGAAAAGAAAAAAGTTTGAATACCTCTGTACTAAATCATCTTATAGACTAATTAATTCTTTCAACAAATGCTCATTGAGGCTGGGTATGATGGCTATGCCTCAGCATTCTGCAGAGCTGAGGCGAGAGTTACTTGAGGCCAGGACTGAGGAACCAGGCTGGGCGACAAGGACGACCCCACTGTTTTTAAAGATCTGCTCGTCCCAGCGACTTGTGAAGCTGAGGCAGAAAAATCCCTGGAACCCAACAGCCTGAGTTTACAGTGAGCTATGATCTGACCACTGAACTCCCGTCTCCAGAAAGGCAGGGGAGAAGAAATAAAAAAGGAAAAAAGAAAGGAAAGGAAGGTAAGAAAAGAAAGAGAAGAGAAAGGAGGACAGGAAGGAAGAAGAAAGGGGGAAAGAGGAGGGAGGGAGCAAACACGCCAAACTACAGACTAGAAAATCCAATACACCAATGGTGAAAGGTCAATTCCTTAAACTTTTCTGAATATATGAAAATTTTTGTAATGAAACGTTAAGAGAGAAAAATCATCAGAGACAACTGTGCCTTTAATATGCCATTTACTTAGTCAATAAACACCTACTAAATACTTACTGTATTTAAGGCAATGTGAAATTCAAAAACAATGGTTTCTACTCTAAAGGAGTTTAAGGTCCAAAGGTGATAAATAATACACAAAACTCTGTTAAGTATGGTGGCACATGCTTATAGTCCCAGCTACTCGGGAGGTTGAGGCAGGAGGACTGCTTAAGCTCAGGAATTTGAGACTGCAGTGAGCTATGACACCACTGTACTCTAGCCCAGGCAACAGTGTTTCACACACACTCACAAAAATTAATTAAAAACCTAACCTCAGGGGTGGCACTCATAGTCAGTGGCGGCACCAGCCACATCCACTGGTGGGTTCAAACCAGGCCCAGGCCAGCTAAACAACAATGACAATTGTAACAAAAAAAATAGCTGGGTGGTGTGGTGGGCGCCTGTAGTCCCATCTACTTGGGAGGCTGAGGCACGATAATAGCCTAAGCCCAAGAGTTGAAGTTGCTGTGAGCTGTGGTGGCACAGCACTCTACACAGGAAGACAAAGTGAGACTCTGTCTCAAAACAAAAACAAAAAAACCTAACTTTAGGTTTTGATAAGAAAATGAAAGAATGAGAGATGTAGATTACAATGTATGGTTTTCCAATTTCCGACGAAAGAATGTATAGTACTCATTTCTTTTCTAAAAACACTTTAAATTCGGTAATCAAAAAGGGGAGCTTCCATGTAACTTTACCTAATTAACTTAAGAAAAGAAGTATCTTCATGGTCAAATTTCAGCAATTCTTTTATGTTAAGATAATGACTCACCCGTACTGTGGCGCTCCCGTCTTAATGTCCCCTATAGTGACATGAACATCGTCCTCATCATCGTCACTGTCACTATCACTGTCATCTTCAGTCTCAGTCACTTTCTGTATCAACACAAATTATAAAATACACTCATTAATCAATCGATTTCAACATACAATATTAATAAAAAAGTGACCATCTTGTGTTTTTGAAATAACAGCTTTAGAGAAAAAGGTTACAATGTTTATGAGGCTGTCACCTATTTCAACTCATAACGTGATAAACAAAGGTAAGACCAAATAAATCAGTACCACCTTCTCTTGGTAAACATCTCATTCTTTTTTTTCTATTTGTAACTGCCTCTCTTGCAAAAAGAATCTAAGACAATGTACTAAGATATTTGCAAGATAAAAAACTATAAAAAATAAGTATTTGAGAAATCCTTGGCATAAAAGAGTATAAGAGAAATATAATTATTAAGATTCCCAGTTGTGGTCAAAAAATACCAAATAGGTAAGGACTAGCTCAATTATTCTTGGCATTTTTTCATGCCAAGAAGAGGTCCTACTTGCAAATGGTTGAGGAAATATCCTCTTATCTCTGAGTAAAAAACAAAACCATTTATGAATGTTTTATTTGGTTCTAAAAGGTTATTTTGTGCTTAGTCACATCATAGAAAGCAAGCAGATAACACAGGCAAAAATACTCTTTTGTATACAAATTCAAACTTGTAGAATAGTTTCCTTCTTTTTACAGAAATAAAATGTACAAATAGATGTTAAATGCCTGAAGTGATGGATACCACATCATCCTGATTTGATTTATTCACATCATATACCTGTATCCAAATATCCCATGTACCCTATATATAACCATTATGTACCCATAATTTTAAAAACTAAAAAAAAAAAAAAAAAAAGTACACAGGACCAATGAGACAGTCCCTTTCCAAAGTATCAATTTAACAGGAATGACAAGGTCAGGGACTGTCCCGTATATAAGAAGGCACTGCTAAAAAACATAGTATTCAAACCAATGTTGTGAGGCTCAATAGTTGCTTTGAAAATCAGGATCTGATCTGCTCAGTTACAGGCATGTCCAACTTCCCCCCCACCCTCATACATTGGAAGAGTTGTCTTGGGCCACACAGTACATACACAAACACTAATGAAAGGTGATGAGCAAAAAAAAGGTCTGTGCATAATTTTCACAATATCCGACCCAAACAGATAGCAACAGGCCTCAAATCATCTGCATGTGACCACCAGGCCACAGGTTGGACACCCCTGAACAACCATTCAGTTCCTTGAAAGTAATAAACATCAAGCCTCTGCACGTACTGTGCTTCCTCTGAAATCTTTTTCTGCTATTTCTTCTCCATCTCACGAATTCCTATATATGTTTTTGATGGCACCAGAGGAAATACACGAGAAGGGGGCAGATAACACAGGATACTGAAGGCCATGTTAAACGTTGGCTTTCTTTAGGAGTGACCTGTGAAGCTACTGATAAAATTTTTTTTAAGAGAAAATAACTGGCTCCACGCCTGAAGCTCAGTGAGTAGGGCGCCAGCCACATACACCGGAGGTGGCAGGTTCAAGCCCTGCCCAGGCCTGCTAAACAATGACAACTGCAAACCAAAATAGTCGGGCGTTGTGGCGGGCGCCTGTAATCTCAGCTACTCAGTAGGCTGAGGCAAGAGAATCGCTTAAGTCCAAGAGTTTGAGGTTGCTGTGAGCTGTGACACCACGGCACTCTACCTAAACCTGTGGCTCAAAGCAGTAGGGTGCCGGCCCCCTATGTTGGAGGTGGCGGATTCAAACCCAGCCCCGGCCAAACACTGCAAAAAAAAAAAAAAGAAGAAGAAGAAAGTAACTGGATTTCAATCCCTTATGTTACCGGTTTTGGTACGCCATTTTCAGCTGTTTCATCTTCAACCCCCGATGGAGGATTAGCACTACAAACAACAAAAATTATGTACATATCAGATACTACTTTGTGAAAGTACAGAGAAATTATACCAGTATTTTAAAGCCATGTCTAGTATCTTTCTAAAACTATTATCTCTACTGGATGGAAAGGGCAAAGGTGGCAAAATGTGCCTATCTTATTCCCCGTTATTCCCAATATACACGGCACACAATCAATTTTACTTATCACAAATTTTTACAGAATACCCACTATATGCCACGTCCTTTTAACTGCTGAGACCTATGTAATTCAATTCTCTCTTTTCCTTGGTGCCTGAGTTAACTCACACTTGTGGTATTAACACATTAACTCTTAGTAAACAGTTAACATACCTGCTTTTTCCTGATTCTCTGCTCCATCAGTCCTAATTAGATATATGCCCTTTTTTGTGCAAATATTAAAACTTCAAGATTTAAAACAAATTTTAGCCTCATGCAATGTTAGCCAATTTGATAGTAAGAAGGTGGTAATTTGAGAAATTTTTAAACTAATTACTTTTTTTGTAATTATAATTTCTACCATGGGAATTAATAGATAAGAAAACGGAAGTACAAACTGATTTGGCCCACGTCTCAGATTTACTAGCATTCTAAGAAAAGATGTTGACATAGTTCAGAGATCTTTTCATTACATTTCTGTTACTCTTCTAAACATCCGCAGCATTAACCTCTACAGTGGCATTTTCTAACATAATCACAAAAAAATGAGAGATTAAAAATTAAAGAATGAACTGTTACATATTCATTATTCTAAGGCTAAATCAAGAAAACATTCGATTCTAATTTTTCAGTACCTTTACACCTCCAGCTTAAACAAGCACCTACTAGCCAGAAACAAGTTCCATTTGCTTTCTTTGTCACAAAACTGACTCCTATCTTTAGCCATAACTTGGAAAGATAACACAGGACAGAACTGGAGATGGTGTAATGCAATGGTAGGGAGAACAGAGGCTTCATCGATGTACCAGTCACAAAGAAGCCGGGGAAAGTCCACACCGACAAACACCGCTCAGGCCAGGAGGTGCAATGCTGCACCGCATCAGACACTGGCTGGACTGACAGATGTCTCCCCAGCAGACTTACTCTTTTGAAGTTCTAATCTTCAATCACTATTAAAATGTTAGAAGCATGCTAAAATTATAAGCTTTTTTTTTTTAGAAAAATGAAATTTTAAAGGGAGATATTCTTTCCCTATAGGATGAAATAAACTCAATTGCCTTCAAATGAAGTTTTAATAAAGAATATAAAGAAATTTTGACAGTGATACTCAAGGAAGACATAAACCTTGTATATTACTGAATTAAAATCAAAGAATGTCCATTAGAAAGATTCAAGAATTGTAGCCAAGAATAACAACAATCAATGGAGAGAGATTATCTTTTTTTTTTTTTTTTTTTTTTGAGAAAGAGCCTCAAGCTGTCACCCTGAATAGAGTGCTGTGGCATCACAGCTCACAGCAACCTCCAATTCCTGGGCTCAAGCGAGTCTCCTGCCTCCGCCTCCCAAGTAGCTGGGACTACAGGTAGCCACCACATCGCCCGGCCATTTTTTGGTTGCAATCATCATTGTTGTTTGGCAGGCCCAGGCTGGATTCGAACCCGCCAACTCAGGTGTACATGGCTGGCGCCTTAGCCCGTTGAGCCACAGGCGCTGAACCAGAGAGAGATTATCTTATTTTAAAAGTATGTTATTTGTGAGTCTTACCCTGTAATCAATTAATTTCTTGACCAACTGAAGAAATGGCTATAAGGAAACAACCACTTTCGAAACTATAAATTATTCTAATCTCAACTTTATGGTTAACTGAGATGAGGTTAAGAACTGAATTGAAGATTTCAACTATACTAATGAATGAATACAGGGGATGTATCTGCGTAAGGAACTGACAGCTGTTTCAGTTCCTCCCATGCTACTTCTATTTCCATTTTTCATTTTTCCCCTTTATCCACCTTTTTGTTATAACAGCTTTATTGAAGTATAATTCACATACCATACCATCGATCCAAACAGTACAAGTAAAAAGACATTAGTAGGTTCACACACTACAACTATCTACCTACTGGAGTCCAGAACCCCAAAGGAACCTCGGACACATCAGCAGATACTCTCCTTTCCTCTGTCCCCACTTCCAGCAACCACTCATCTTATACTTTTACCTATTCTCTACATTTCACATAAACGGAATCATACAGTGTGTGTCCTCTGTGCCTGGCTTCGTGCACTTAGCATGTTTTCAAGGTTCACCCATGTTGTAACACTTATTGGTACTTCATTCCTCTCATTCCCCAAGAGTAGCCCACTGTATGAACAGAACACAATTTAATCTTATCCATCCCACAGTTGACAAGACACCAGGATCCCACTCCCACCCATTTTTTTGACCATCAGGAATAATGCTGCTGTGAATATTCATGTACAAGTATTTGTGTGGATGTATGATTTCATTTCTCTAAGGTGGGGGTCATATGGTAACTATTTTTAACTGTTTTTTAGGAAACTGCCAACCTGTTTTCTGAAGTAGCTATCCAATTTTCCAATCCCCAGTGTATGAGAGCTCCAATTTCTCCATGTCCCCCACCGATACCTGTTTTGTCTTTTTGGTAATAGTTTACTACTGGGTGAGAAGTGATAGTTCCTCCACTTTTTAAACCGAAATCATTCTATAAGAGTTCTTTAACTACCTCTCCCTCCATTCTAGGGCACTAAGGCATGTAGCCTAGGTAAAGTCAGCATATCCATGAAGTTCTCTGCGTGAGTTGTTTTGAAATTTACATAAATTTCTGACTTCCTGTTTATGTTCTGTAAATGAGTACTTACTTCTTTCCAATAATTTAGCACAGGGAATCAACCTTGTAACAACTTAGTATAATTCCACTTTGTATTTAAATAAAGCATTGAAATTATAACCAAAGTGCCATAACACCATCAAAGACATTAATAAATTGTAAAAACAGCAAATTGGGGGGTTACTTATTTACTGAAAACTTTTAAAATTGAAGTTTAAAAATTATACTGTATACTCCACTACTGAACTCATTTAAAAGTAAAAAGTTACTTAATAGTGAAAATGAGTTGACCACTAACTTCAAAACTATGTCCTGTAGACCATTACCAAATATGCAGAACTGGTATAAGATTAGGTCCTGAAACAGGAATAAACTTTAAATATTTTAAGTCCAAATGTTGTAGCAAGCCCATGATTATAATGGAAAAAGGTTCGCAATTTGCTGACAGAAGCAGGATCACACAAGCTGTGTAAGCAGCAACAGGAAATTTCACTCACCTGGCATTTTCTTCTTCTGGCCTTTCTACTTCATTTTCATCTACCAAACACAATAAATAAAATAAATAAACAAACAAACCACTCTTAAAGAAACCAGTATTATGAAAATCTGAAGTTGATCATCACAGGCACTAACCTAGATCCTTTGCCGAATCACTGTGCACGTGTGTGTCCCACGGGCCTGTAAGCACATCCAAAGTTACAGCACCTTACATTACTTAACAAGATACGCTTGTTTTTTTTTTAAACGGAAAAAATATATAAGACTTTACTACTACAAAAATAAGCTCATGTACTGAAGATTTCCAGACCTTCGTAATAAAAGAAACCCTACACATTTGCATTTCTAAGCGCATTACTAATATTAATCTTGTATAAAGACACTGCATTTTTAAAACAAGTTTGTCAAAGTTACATACATCACCACGTAGCTGCAAGATGCCCAAAGGAAACTTCTACAATTTTATTCTAAAGGCAATCAAAAACTTACGTTTTAGTCAAAGAACAAATATTAACTTCCAAATCTGGTGTAACAGACAAGAAGGAATTGAGACTTAAAGTTAAAACATATGTCGAACCAACTCCCTTCAAGAAGTTCACGATGCATTGTATTTATTTTGAGGAAAAAGAAAGGCATGGTGAAAACTGAAAACTACAACGCTAAGGGTCACGAGATACTTCTCCGCTGTGAGCTGAAGAGCAGTCTCTTAGAAAAGTAAAACTTCACCTGATTACAGGAGACATTCAGAGTTCTCTTTGTGGGCCATAATGTATTCCAGCTCTTTCTCTCTCTTAATTAGTTACTTGTAAAGCACGACTTTCAGACAAGGAGGTACCCTTGCAGGTGCATTCCATTCAAACTGACCATCAAGAAACAAGACGTTAGTTTTACAGCAGGAACTTTATTTCGCTATTACTACAGAATGACTCTTTCTGAAAGGGGCAAGAAGACACGGCAAACGCGCCGCTGAATCGCTATCCAAGGGCCGAGCGCCCCGCGGAGAGCGGACCCCGCAGCCGCAGCCCCCGGCCCGGCCCGGCCCCGAGTGGGTGCGCGTGCGCGTGCGCGGCGCGGGGCGGGGCAGGGCCACGCGCGTGCGCGGCGCGGGGCGGGGCCACGCGCGCTCGGCCCAAGTCGGGCCGGCCCGGGCGCGTACGGAAGGCCTGAGGGGCCCCGGGACGCTGGTCGTTTGTGGGGAGCCTGCGAGAACCCGAGAGAGACAGGGACAGGAAGTTCCGTACCGCCATAGAGCCACTCTTCCTCCTCATCCCCTCCGGTCCCGCCGCTCAGCTCCGACACCAGGCGCTCCACCTCGCCGGCCGACATGGCCGCCCCGAGCACAGCTTAAAGGCGGCGATCAACAGCGCCCTCCAGCCCCTTCCCCAGCCTCGCTGCCCCAGGGCGCGAGAAGGGCGCGAACCCGCCGGCGAGCGAACGAAGAAAGCCCGAGACTCAAATCCCGGGAAGCTGGCGGCGGCGGCGGCAAAGACGAAGACTCCCGTGCTGATCCGCCTGCGCACGCGCAGAGGCGCCCAAGCGGCGCTGCGTCGCTAGGAGGCTTCGCTTCCGCGGCGGCGGCCACCTGGGCTGGTTGCGCATGCGCAGTGCAGTTGGCCCCGCCCTAGGATCCAGTTTGCCATTCAGCTGTGCGTTCTCCCGTGGAGTCCCGCGGCGCCGGGGCTCCCCGCCCCCATCCTTTGCTCTAATAACCCGTATGGCGAGTCCACCATTGTTCCCTTCAGCCCTGGGTGGTTTTTCTCCTCGACTTTTTACTTATTTTTTTAATCTTTCGGAAGGCCTTGTTTCATTCTTCACATCTCGTATTTGCCTTGATACAGTATCGTTACCTGTCGGTCCTTTTGTTTCTCACTGAATAGAGAAGAAACCATAATCCGTGCTCAATTGCTTGAAAAATTTATTTATTTTATTTTATTTTGTGGTTTTTAGCTGGGGCTGGGTTTGAACCCACCACCTCTAGCATAAGGGGCTGGCACCCTACTCCTTTGAGCCACAGGTGCTGCCTCTTGAAAAATTAATTTTAACCAACAAAACCAGAACTAATACATGAATAAAGCATTTTCTTTGTTTAAAAAGAAGCCGCCTTGGCGGCGCCTGTGGCTCAACGGGCTAAGGCGCCGCCATGTACACCTGAGCTGGCGGGTTCGGATCCAGCCCGGGCCCGCCAAACAACGACAGCTGCAACCAAAAAATGGCCGGGCGTTGTGGCGGGCGCCTGCGGTCCCAGCTACTTTGGTGGCAGACGCAGGAGACTCGCTTGAGTCCAGGAATTGGAGGTTGCTGTGAGCTGTGATGCCACCGCGCTCTGTCCAGGGTGACAGCTTGAGGCTCTGTCTCAAAAGAAAAAAAAAGCCGCCTTTACAGTCCGGGTGAAAGACCGTCTCACCCCCTTCTTCCTCTCCCGAGGCAGCATTTGTCACTTTCCAGTGTTACTAACGTATTTGGGGAGCATAGGTCTGAAATTTTATATACATCTAATTCACATGTTTTGTCGCCGGTGGGACAACCTTAGGCTGAGGAGCCTTAAAGGGTACAGTATCATCCTGCAATTTGCTTTAAAAAGTGTCTTAAAAGATATTTTCCATTTTGCCATACAGAATATGAAACTATTACCAGTTTTTAAGTGCTCCTTAAAGTCATATAGCATGTAGAGCACAAAGTGAATATGGCTATTTCTCTACTGATGTACGTGTACATTACTTTCACCTTGTCACTTTGACCAAAGGTAACTTCAATGAAGAACCTTACGACTTCTTGGAGATTTGTCAAGTATTTATCCAAGATCATAAAATACATGAAGTCTTGGCTTGGCGCCTGTTGCTCAAGAGGCTAGGGCGCCAGCCATGTACACCTGAGCTGGCGGGTTCGAATCCAGCCTGGGCCCACCAAACAACAATGACGGCTGCAACCAAAAAATAGCAGGGTGTCCTGGCGGGCGCCTGTAGTCCCAGCTAATTGGGAGGCCGAGGCTGGAGACTCCCTTGAACCCAGCAGTTGGAGGTTGCTGTGAGCTGTGATGTCACCGTGCTCTACCGAGGGCAATACCCTGAGACTCTGTCTCAAAAAAATATATATATATATAATAAATATACATAAAGTTTTAATTTTAACAGGTAAACCAAATTTTCAAGCCACTTTTGAGAGCTGATCTTCTAAGGAAAAGATGAGGTGATCAACTGAGACCCAGTTCTTAATTATACTTAGCAGGTTGCATAACCTCAGGCAATCAAGCTCTATAATTCAGTTTTCTCATCTTTAAAATGCAAAAGCTGAGTGATCTCTAAGGTTCCCTTCAGTTCTAAACTGTCAAATGGGACACTCACTTTTCAATTGACAGGACTCAGTTTTTGTTTTACAAATCTATTTATTTATTTAATAAGTATTGTATATTTGCTCTGTTTAAGAACTTGGAAAATGAAGACATGAATGAAACATAGTCCCTTTTTAAGTCCCTTAAAAAGCTCTTAATTTATTGAGAAAGACAGAAGGATGGTAAACAACTCTCCTCCAAAGGAAGGTGAATGTGCTATAATAGAATCACAAATGAAGTGTCTATACGTCCCCAGCCGTCTCCCATTATTTAAACAAAGCACCTGGATTTAATTCCCCGACCTTGAACACACTTCTGCTATGCCCAGCTCCTTTATCTGTTTAGACCGATCCCTTGGAATTCTCTGAACACTGTTGAGGCATAATCACCTTGGTGAAATCTTTCCTGCATTCCATTTTCTCTCTTCCTATTCATTTATTTATTAAATACAGTTTGAATCTCCATAGTTGACACCTGCTTAAGTTGACCTAATTTTCATGGGACAGACTTGCACCACACGTGTGTATCAGTACAGCTGGCCCACTTCCTTGTGTTGACACCTCCGCATGTTGACCAGTTTGTTACAGTCCCTTGGGTGGGCAACTTGCAGAGGATCTATTGTATTTATGAAGGGTTTATCAAATGCCACGAGCTCTTCTACGCTGTTTTAAACACCAATGATTAAAACAAAGCCCTTCCTCTCATGTAGCTTTGATTCTAATGAGTCAGACAATAACCTTATAAATGTATAGTGTGTCTTGATGGTAAGAATTATGAAAAGAATAAGCAATAGAAAGGGCCCCAGAGTGTAGCGATGAAGTGTGATCGGGTGCACCTTCGTGTCAAGCGGCCAGGGAAAGCTGATGAGATGAGGTGATGTAGAAGCAGAGATCTGAATGGAGAGAGGAGGCCCCGTGGAGATCTGGGTGAAGAGACTGTTCCAATAGGAAGCATAAGGGCCCCGAGGCAGAAGCATTCTTGGCATGCACAAGTACCCCAAAATGTGCCTGGGGTGCAATGAGGCTAGAGGTGTTAGGGGATGGGTACGCAGAGTTTATCACTCTCTTCTAGACCTTATGTTGCTCTAGCCTATGTCTTTCGTGTTGTATGATAATTATTTTATTACATATCTGTTTTCTTCAGACTTCTATCTTATTTATCCTCACTTCCATTCCAGTATGGTGCCTAACCCTAAGTAAATCTTGATCTTTGTTGAAAGTAGTAGAATGAAGGTTTTATGCGCTGTTTAGGAGTATCATAAGGCAATCTCATACTCCCATCCATTTATCTTTCTATTTATCATTCATGAGTCTATAATGAACTTTGATGCTTTGTGGGAAAAACAACTGCCTTATGCTAAGGCATCTCTTTTCAGCTGCCTTTCAAAGCATTGCTTCATCTGAACTGAAGAATTGGGTAATACTTGATGCATTAGAATTGCCTTTGTGATGGGCTTAGCATTTGAGCTACACTGCTACTAAAATGAAGGTTTCCACAAGCAGAGAAGCCCGTAAATCACTAATAACTACTATGAAAAGGCCTCTTCCTCGCTTCCAATCTGAGTTCCTTGCCTGGATATGCTTCCTTAAATAAAGGTGTCTTTTACTTCCTGCTCACCAGGAAGACATCCAAGATAAGCAGTTTGACCATATGGTATATTCCTCCTCCTACTTATACTATCACCTTACGAAACCTCAGTAATCCGCATATTCTGATTCTATTTGTTTTCCATTTTATTGGGGATTTTGTGGGCTGCTCTTGGGGAACAAATAAAATAATGATCATAATAGTCTGGTTTAATGTATGTAACTTTGAGACTTGCTGAAAGAACTTAGTAGATGATGATGATTAAAATGATGACAGGAGTCAGAGTTCAAATGAAAGTGCCTTGCTTAGTGCCCGGTATGTGGTAAGTGCTGGCAAATACACTCAGCACGGATCAGGCATTTAGGCCCTACTGTGCTATTTGCTGCTAAGTTTAGAGAGGTCACTGAAATCTTAATGTTTTTCAGTTTTCTCAGCAGTAAATTAATATATAAAAATAGCATTTTATAGCCACTTTTTGGAAGGATAACAAAGCTAACATGAAGTTTCAAATAGCAAAGCATTTGACAAATTAGAGGCATGCCAGTGTTTCCACAATCAGGGAATCCTTTTCTCCTTTGAACAACCAGAACAATTGTAGAGCTTTCCTTCCTCTCTAGGTTCTTCAGTGATAAAGCAAACCTCCACCAGTCTCTGTATACTGACATCCTTTAACAATTGATTTTATATTTCTAGTGTACTCCTTAAGGGTGAGAACACAATCTTTTTATTGCATGTCCACCTGATCCTTGCTCACAATGTCAAGCCCGGGAAAGTGCTCAGTAAATCTTCAAGCACTGGTTGTGCATACGGAAAACCTAGAGATGAGGGGAAGGGAGATGTGCTTGATTTTATGCAAAATGGGAAATAAAAGCTGTTTTGAGCAGAGAAGTACAGGTCACATTTTAACAGGACAAACGTGATGCTCTTTAGGTCATTTTAGCAGGAATTCATTTTACTCTGTCCTAACATCCGAGAGCAAGAAAAGGCTTTTGCCTGGATTCTCCTATCTTTTCTGTCTATTGTATCTCCCAGAGTCATCACATCCAGGTACATGACTTATAATACCACCTCTATCACTGGGGAGGCAGTGACTACCACGTTTCTATCTGTAGTCTTTGTTTTGGGTTTTGTTTTGTTTTTGAGATGGGGTCTTTGCCTATCACCTGGGATTCGAGTATGGTAGTATCATCATAGCTCACAGCAACCTCACTGGGCCCAAGTTATCCTCTTGCCCCACCTTCCTCAGCAGCTGGAACTGCAAACACAGACAACCATGCCCAGATAAACTTTAAATTTTTTTCTAGAGAAAAAGGATCTCACTACATTGTCTAGGCTGGTCGTGACCTCCTGGGCTAAAGTGACCTTCCTGCTCTGACCTCCCAAAATTCTGGTATTATAGGCGTGAGCCACCTCTACCCACAGTCTTGGCTTCTCCTTGAACTCAGACACTCAGTTTATCACTCTGATGCTTCACCTGAAGCCTCTTTGATAGGCATTTAAATGGCATTTCAAACATATGCCATTCAATAGGCATTTCAAACATATGCCTGAAACAGAACTTGTGAATTCCCATCGCAAACCTTTCTTGTCCCACACCCATACTGCCAAAGCCTTCTCCATCAATACCAATCATCCAACTTGTTTTAGCCAAAATATGAAGAATCATCTTTGGTTCTTCCCTTTCCCTCATCTGCTCATCTCACACCTATGCAAACCCATTAGTGAGATCTTTTAGCTCTTTTATAGAATATATCACAAACCTGTCTACTTCATTGGCACTGACGCACTGCAATTCAAGTACACAAAACCCTTCGATAGCTTCCGCTTCCAGGCGAGCTTAAACCCAAACTTCCTACCATGTGGCCTATGAGCTCCTTAGCTCATGGTCTGGCAGTCCATTAATGACATGGGATTATTTAGGCTCCTTGCTCAATTCCATATCACCTCTTTCTTAGCCACCTTTGGTCAATGTTTTTAGTGTCTTTCCCTCGCATCTCTGCTGTGGTCTGCATGTTTGTTTTCCCTTCCTCCAAAATCTATTGAAACCTAATGCCACAGTGTTTGGAGATGGGGCCTTTGGGTGGTAATTAAGTCCTCCACAGTGGGAAAGGGATGAGTGCCCTTATGAGTAGAGACAGGAAGGTGAGCTTTCTCTCTCTGCTCTTTGCCATGTGAAGGCACAGCACAAAGATAGGCGGCCACCTGTGAACCTGATGAAGAGCCCTTACCAGAAGCAGACCCCGCCTGTGTGCTGATCTCAGACTCACCGGCTTCCAGAACTGCTTGTGTCACCCTGCCCGTCAACCTGGGCTGAGGCTCTGGGCATAGTCCCTCCCGGAACTTGCAGACTTGATTCTCAACTCTGCCTTTCACACTAGTCCCACCCTGTGCCACGTTATGTGCATTCCCATCAGTGTCAATATTTTAGCAGAAACATAGCCACTGAAACTGGGATCTGATCTCCCTCTGAGGACAGTGCTCCTCCTCCACGCTGCTCAGCCACCACCATCCTGCTCCCTGCTGTACTGTGCAGCCTGGAGACAGAGTTATCATTTCCCTGGTGCTCGTGGGCCACTACCGGACCATTGTGGTTCCACTTAGTGTGAAAACCCCCCTCTCAGCTCATACCACCCGCCTTCATCACCTCCACAGATGACATGCAAGTCTGGCCCACAGTTTCCCTGTCTTCTTCCTCTGGCATCATGATGGAACTTGCACACCCGGCTTGTCTCATGTTGTTTGACTTCCTGGAGTCTAACTATTCAATAATCTTCCTTCACTCCACTCTGCAGGACTATGCCCTGCATCATCTTATATGCTAGAATTATTCCCTCCTTGAATTTTAGAGGCTAAGCGACTTTCTTTGACCCTAACTTCATATTCTTCTAACTTCCTTGTCTCTTTTCTCTCCCCCAACACTCTTTTCTCTAACTTTATAGAGATAGTTCCTAGAAGCTGAGTTTCCCCATCCATGGACTCATTTTGCACCTGATGCTTCAGTCTTGCCTGCACTTTCTTCCTGCACAGCTTGGAGCCTCTAGAGCCTTTTCGGATTCTACCTCCCTCCATTTCCTCAAAGTTGGCACTGTTCACTCTGTTCTTTTTGATTCTTGAAACTTGCTTTCCCCCATGACTTCACTCCTTGGCTTCACTTCTGCCCAACCGGAAATGTTGCCCACAGTTCTCTCCATCATCCCATTGTCTTCTTTTCCACCCCACAATGTCCATCTCCTTTATTGTTATCTTTATCTGTTCTCCCCAGAATTGTTGCTGTTACTATTTTCTAACTGCTCTCTCTGCCCTAAGTCTTGCTGCATTTCAAATTATTTCCACATCTCTACTAGAATCTTCTTTTCTAAAACCCAGATATGAACAAATTATTTCTGCTCCTAAAAATACTTTACTAATTCCCAATTGGCTGCTACTATTTGGGCTTGGAAAATAAGACTGTCCTTCATCTATCCATTCCTTTCTTTTATAGTTTCTTGCTCCTAGTAAACCATTTGCAGTTCCTGAGTACATGTTGTGCTGGTTTTTGCTTCTTTGCCTTTGTTCTTGCTGTGTTCTCTGGACTGCTAAGGACCCTCCTCCCCATCCTGTCCACCTGCTGAACACCTGGTTTTCTTTGAAGGCAACTCAAAACTCATATCCTACATGAAAGTTTTTCTGACCACTTCCCTTTTTCTTTCATTCAGACAGAATTTATTTTTACATTTTAATAACTCCTATGCATTTTTTTAAAAAAAATCATTGCTTCTGTAACACTTGATTTAAACCTGATTTGCACTTGTTTGTTTTGCATATGTGGGTACTTTTATTTCATTATAATTATTTTAAGGTCAGGGCTGTGGCTTATTTTTTCTTATGTCCTCAATGTCCAAAGCAGCCTCTAGAATATTGTACATGATTATTAAAAATTGGTTGAATATATTATTTATTATATTGATATTAATCAAACATTCATCTGACATTTATTCAGCACTTATGTTCTAGGTGTTGGGGATACCAAACATATAGTGAATGATTTAGTAAAACAGATATGTTAAATAGGTGTTAAAATTTATCTTACTCCATAGTATAGAAGTACTTAGCAAATTTATCAATTGAGTACTGCGTATTCAGGGAAGAGGCTAGAGTTAGGGTGTGGAGAGTTAGGAAAACTCTCACATGGATATCATCATTGGAATGATTTTTTTTTAATAAGTAAGAGTTTACCAGGCATAAAGTCTTTGAATATCAGGTAGTGCATTTTATTAACCATTTTACATCTTTGGAGCTTAGCATAGTGATTATACTTAGTCACTGCTTAATAACTATTGGCTGAACAAACTGAACCCATGAAACATTCTGGGTTCAGTCTGTTGACTTCATTGTGCAGGTACAATTTCTCTTCAGGCTGGGAGTAGCTGGAGAGAAATTGAGAAATCATGAAGGATTTTGATATTTTTTAAAGAGATTGGATGTGTCCTGTAGACAACTGTGTCAGGAGAAGCTTTTAATAAGCAGGACTAGCTTAATCTACTAGGAAAAAACAAGAAAACAAAAAACCTGAATTGGAGGAGGAAGAAATGGAAAGCCAGGAAATGATGGGGGAATCATTGCAACTGTCCAGGTGAGTTTGGTTTGTGTGACAGCAAGGACGGAGAGGAAGAAACGCAGGGATAAAGCAGAAAAGGAAGGTCGAGAGAGCCTGACTGCAGCCCCTGGGCTGATACCAGACCGTGACCACCCTGACCAAGGAAGTCATGATCAAGTCAACGGCTGCAACGGCCGAGAATAGGTCGATTACTGAGCCAGACGCCTTACACTGTGTGCTTACCTTTCTGCTACAACAGTTTCTGACTTATCTTTATGGCCTGATCTTAAGGCGATGCTGGTCGCTGACAGCTGTTCCCTAACAAGGTTTTGAACATATAACAAAAGTTACCATTGCCCCCTAAGGGGACCCCTGTCCTGCTGGGGAAAGGACCCTACTCCGTCTGCGGAGCAGGATGTGTCGTCTGTCTCCCTATTTCTGTCGCTGGTCGGCCCGCTTTAGAATTTTCCAGCCCGAAGCCAAGAACCCACTTGGCGAGTTCGGGGGCTTTCCTCCCTTCCCTGCGCGGACGGCTGCGTTAGAAGGGCTCCTCGGGCTGTTCTGTAGACGATAAGGTAAGGGAGGAAGGATGGAGAAAGTGCAAAGTTCGATCAGGAGGTTAGGAGGCTTGCGTGCAGTAGGCACGTGAAGCGATCTGTTTTTATTATCTCTTCTGGCTGTTCTGAGTTTAGGAAAATGTACTTGGAGAGCGATGCGTGCATATTCTAAGAGGACATCAAATTTCGGTTTTGAGACTTCTGAGATTGCTCAGGGAGCACCGAGAGGTAATCTGAGCAGACAGGATGGAAAAGAACGCAGTTCGCGGCTTCCCGAAGTAGCCCCTCCCCATTTCCCCCGGAACTTCGGCGGAAGTCCGCCCGGGAACCCCGCCCACCGGGAACCCCGCCCACCCACCCGCGGCCTAGACCGTCCTCCTCGCCAGCCAGTCACAGCGCACGTCATCACCGCGCGCCGTCTCCGCGCCAGTCAGAGGGAGGACCACGTGGACTGTGTTGACTGTCAAAGTCCCTGGAAGCCCCATTTCCGGGATCGGTGAGTTTTGAGAGAAATACTCAGATCCGAGTCCCGCGAGTCTGCGAATCGCCAAGCATGAGCGCCCCGGGCGTGCTGTCCTTTACCCAGCAAGGCTGGGAGCGGGTGCTGGCCAAAGTGAAACGGTCTGTGGTCTACTTGGATGCCGCCTGCGCCGAGAGCCTGCACTGGGGCTGCGGCTCCCCGCGGCTCCTGGAGGCCGTGGGGGTTCCTGCGTGTCACCTGCGGGAGTTCGCGCCCGATGCTCGTGGTGGGGGGACCGAGCAGCCCAAGGCGGTGTTCGTGCTGAGCTGCCTGCTGAAAGGCCGGACCGTGGAGACTCTGCGAGACATCGTCCGCCGCAGTCACTTCCAGTACTGTGTGGTGGTCACGGCGGTGAGCCACGCTGTCCACCTCACCGCTAACCATGTGCCGGCGGCGGCAGCAGCAGAGCTGGAGGGGCAGCAGCCGGTGTTCCAGCAGTTGGAGGAGAAGCTCTGTGAGTGGATGGGCAACATGAACTACACAGCCCAAGTGCTACACGTCCCGTTGTTGCTCGCGCCTGCTGCTCCCCACCTGGCATTGACTCCAGCTTTTGCGTCCCTTTTCCCACTTCTACCCCAGGATGTGCAGCTCCTGAATAGTGCCCGACCGGACAAGAGGAGGCTGGGAAGCTTGGGTGAAGTGGATGCCACTGCTCTGACCCCGGAGCTGCTACTGCAGATCAGATGTCTGGTGTCAGGCCTCAGTGCTCTGTGTGAGCATTTAGGAGTACGAGAGGAATGTTTTGCCGTAGGTTCCCTAAGTCGGGTCATCGCTGCAGATCTGGCCAATTATGCCCCTGCCAAGAACAGGAAAAAGACTGCAGCGGGCAGGGCATCAGTGGTCTTTGTGGACAGAACTCTGGATCTCACAGGTAAGTGGCATTGCTGTCAAGTTCAACATAACCATTGTCTAGGTTGTGGGGAATTTCACTGATTCAGCATATATTTCATTGACCTCCTGCTATATGTCAGGTTGAGGATACAAAGATGAACTAGATAGACAGAGCTCTAATCTCACAGAGTTTATAGTCTAGAGGGGGAACATAGACAAGTGAACTAGCATTTACAATTTGTTAAAGGCTGTAATGGGTAAAAATGTCATCAGTGTTTATTGCTCTATCGAACAACTTCATCTAGCCCAAGATATTGGGAAAAAGGGAATAACAGCTGATCTTGAGGAAAACCGTCCATTTGGGAAGCTTTTAGTGATTTGTAGGTGTCAGTATTTATAACAGTCTGTAAGAGGACTCTGATTTGTTGGAGATGGGTTAACAAATGACCCAGTGGAAGGAAAACTACTGTATAACATAACATGAAATTATCATAACTAATATCAAATTAGTTGAGGTTTAGGTTTCTTGAAATGAATGTTAAAAAGTGAGGTTGGGGCTTGGCAACTGTAGCTCAGGCAGCTAGGGCGCCAACCACATACACCAGAGTTAGCAGGTTAGAATCCAGCCCCGGCCAAAAAAATAGCCAGGTGTTGTGGCAGGCGCCTGTAGTCCCAGCTACTTGGGAGTCTGAGGCAAGAGAATCGCCTGGGCCCAGGAGTTGGAGGTTGCTGTGAGCTGTGATGTTACAGCCCTCTACTGAGGGTGACAGCTTGAGACTCTGTCTCAAAAAAAAAAAAAAAAAAAAAGTGAGGTTGGGCTCAGTGCCTGTAGCTCAGTGGTTAGGGCGCCAGCCATATACACCAAGACTGGCGGGTTCGAACCCAGCCCGGATATGCTAAACAACAATGACAACTACAACAAAAAAATACCCAGGCACTGTGTCAGGCGCCTGTGTCCCAACTATTTGGGAGGCTGAGGCAAGAGAATTGCTGTCTGAGTCTAGAGAGAATAATCAATAAACTGACACTGGTAATTATTCCCTTACATAGGTCAGAAAAGAAAAAAGTTGAATGAAGCTATAAAAATCCACAATAGGTGTATTTGAGTTTTTGACCATAGTAAGGTTAATTTTCAGGTCATAAAATAGAACATAAACTGAATAGTATTATTGATGTGTGAGCTCAGTTTCATGATTTGAAAAACCACCTGTTTAGTCTGTTATTTAAATATAAGTAATAACTGCAGCACCATAATCTCTTAGAGAATTTAAAAGATAATACCTGATGAATATGTACTTGTTGAGTTTTTTAATGGATAGTATATACTGCTTATACTTCTATTTCTTTATGCCAAAAGTGTAATCCATTATCTCATAATTAATCAAAATTTTACATAATTTTGTGTTTTCTCCCAATACTTCAGTTAGACAAACCATAACGTCTGCTGCTCAGTATCATGGCAACAGCTCCTTTATGACTGTGGTATCTATTTCTTGCACAAGATGCTTTTTTAAACACAAAATAAATGAGAGGAGCATAAGTTCTGCCTTTTATAACATTACGATATAAAGCAACAAAGAATGATTTGGAAAATAAGTGCACTAGAAAGACCAAGTTCCCACACGGTAGCAATCATTCATATTTTCTCTCTCCTCAAGCCTCTAGATCTTCTTTCCTGTTCTCAGCCTAAGCTTTCTTGCTTCTACTATCACTGCAAAAAAAATAAGCCATTAGAGTAATTCTGTATCTTCCATACCTACCACCTTTTCTACATCTGTATCCATGAGACATGTGCCATCCCTGCTATCTAATGTCAACTTTTTCTCCTGTGTAGACTGAATCCTCTCTTTTCACTTCTTGAATAGATTAACTATCTTTCAAATACCTGCCTTCCCCTTTCCTAGATCATCATTTTTTTTCTTTTCTCCAAAGTTGCACCATTTACATACAAACAGGATGGAACATCTTTCTTGACCCCTTAGGCTCCCCCAAGTTCAGTTTCATGTTTTGTTTTTTTTTTTGCTTTGTTTTTTAGCAAACCTGCAAAAGTGTTATATACTTGCTGTCTCTACAATCATCTGCTCCAATTTTCTCTTGACTCTACTTCAATTAGGCTTTTATTTTCCAATACTTTCCAGGATTTTCCTTTGTCAAAGTCACCAGTGACCTTTTTTGTATTACCAAATCCAATGTTCAATTATCACACTCATTTTACTGAACTTCAGAGCAGCATTTAACACAGCAAAGCTGCAACTAGTAAAAATAATTTTAAAAGTACAAAAGATATACAGATAAGCAACCACTTAAACCAGTTTTGTGTGTGTTCCTGTCAAAGTGTAAGAGGACATGTCCTTTGCTTACACACAGCCCTCCTGTGGTCTCTCATCACAGATCCAGGTTCCTTCTTATTTTCAAGGATGCATATGACCTGCTTGTTTCTCTCACCCACGTCATCTCCCAGTGCTCTTTCCTCACATAGTACTTTCCTGGCCCTCTGGCTACCTTGCCCTTCCTCACACACGCCGAGCATGCCCCAGCCTCAGGGCCTTTGAAGTTCTTTTGCAGCTCTTTTCGGGATGTTCTTCCTTCAGATATCCACTTGACTTTCTCCCTGCTTCTTTCTGCTCCTTGGAGAGGCCTTCCCTCACGACCTTCTCTGACACTCTCAACACCTTCCCTTGCGTTATTTGTCAGCCTTTGCCACTGCCTGACATTACTAATTGATTATTTATTGCCTGTCTTCTCCCACTTGAATAGGAACTCTGACAGGAGGGATTCTGTTTTCTTTTTTGTTTAGTAATCAGCACTCAGAAAAGTGCCTTGAAAACAGTAGGTGTTCCTTAAACATTTATTAAGTGAATGAATGAATGAATGGGTTGAAAGTTGCAGCCAACTAGCTATTCGTTGAGGTTAATGCAGTTATTTTTTTTTCTTAGTTTTTTCCCTTTTTGGCTCTCCATTGAGGAATTGAACCCTGGTCTCTGCATAGCATACTTAGTATTTTTCTTTTTTTTTTGAGACAGAGCCTCAAGCTGTCACCCTGGATAGAGTGCCGTGGCATCACAGCTGACAGCAACCTCCAATTCCTGGGCTCAAGAGAGTCTCTTACCTCTGCCTCCCAAGTAGCTGGGACTACAGGTGCCCGCCACAACGCCCGGCCATTTTTGGTTGTCACCGGCATTGTTGTTTGGCGGGCCGGGGCTGGATTCGAACCTGCCAGCTCAGGTGTACGTGGCTGGCGCCTTAGCCCACTGAGCCACAGGCGCTGAGCCAGCATACTTAGTATTTTTAATTGAAAATTCTTGGGTGGCGCCTGTAGCTCAAAGGAGTAAGGTGCCGGCTCCATATACTGGAGGTGGCAGGTTCAAACCTGGCCCTGGCCAAAAAAAAAAAGAAAATTCTTCTGAGATTCTTAATTCATATCACTAGTTACTCACAAATGACCACAGTAAAATTTGGGAAAGGAAATAATTATATTAACTGTTCATGTTTATATGAATATTTTATTGATAAAAACCACTTCCACATTACCATATTTGATTGTCTCAAAAGGTAGGTGAGTTAAGTGTTCACTATCATTTGAAAAATAAAGAAATTGAAGCTTAAAAGCATAAATGTTAAGTAGTTAGACAGGCTTGATAGTATTATGCCAATATTTTCTATGATGTCCAAGTTTCATCGTTTTTTGTTTTTTTAATTGCCAAAGAGAGAGATGTTAGCGTTATGTTGTTTGTGTAAAGTCCTTTTATTTTGTTTATTTTATTTTTTTGATTTAATAATTTTCTTTGTTGTGTCTGACAATCACCAATTAGTTCTCATCCACATTGACTGTCTATAGATTTTTGAAAGTGGTAACAGGTACATAGGTAACCAAAGTATAGAGCTTGTTTGGAGAATCTTCATCTTCATTACGTTTTCTGGATAACTGCACACGGATACGGTATGGGACATTTCTTATGCCTTTGGCCCAGACAGCTTTGTTAAGGCTGGTATCAATGTGCACATCTGGAGTTCCCATCTCTTTCTTGGCAAATTTCCGGATCTCTTTGAGTGCCCGAGGGGCGCGCTTCTTGAAGCCCACTCCATGGATGTGCTTGTGAATACTGATAGTATATTCTCCAGTCACCACCTCGTTGATGGCAGACCGGCCCTTCTTCTTCTCGCCACCCTTCTTTGCGGGAGCCATTCTGCAGGGCCCAAGTTGGAAAGCAAGTCCTTTTATTTTGAGACAGAGTCTCACTATGTTTCCCTCAGTAGAGTGCTGTGGCGTCACAGCTCACAGTGATCTCCAACTCTTGGGCTTAAATGATTCTCTTGCCTCAGACTCCCACGTGGCTGGGACTACAGGTGCCCACTACAAGACCCTGCTGTTTTAGTTTTTGGTTGCAGTTGTCACTGTTGTTTGGCAGGCCCGGGCTGGATTCGAACTCACCAGCTCTGGTGTATGTGGCTGGCACCCTAGCGGCTGAGCTATCGGCATCAAGCCAAAACTCTCACTTTCTTTATGTTTGTTAAGAATCCCTCTGCCCATAGGTGGAATTCCAGGGTATTCTTTAACTTATTGAAGGTACTCACTAGAGGATTGGTATGGGAGGAGATATTTTAGGGACATAAGATCATGTGAAAGAATATTTAATGTTTAAGGGGAACAAATAGGAGGTTTCTCTGGGTTGATTCAAAGGAACATGTAAAAAGAAAGAAAAAAATTTAGCCACTCTGTCAAAAGGCTAGGCAAAACCAAGAAAACAGCAATCTCAGTAGAATGCTGAGAGATTGTACCTGCATGATGGTAAAGCCAGGAGAGTGAATCCTCCCAAACTTATGTAGGCTATTTCCCAAGTACATTTAAAATTATAAGAGCTCTGCTTCCTTCTTCCCTTCTTGAGCAATTCTGTTATAACATTTAGGTAGGACTGGGTAAGGTATGTTCCAGCATGGAGGAAGACCATGGCCAGGCCTAGGGAGTTGGATTCCAAGTGGGATGAGGTCTCCTGAGTGGCGTGAGGACACCTGCTTGCAGTAGAAGGGAGCAGCCACAATGGCCTGAGGGTGGCGGATGTGTAATGAAGCCAGGATGGGAAAAGATGTCCCAGGAGCCCAGTGTGTTTGCCTGTGTTCTGGTTTGTGGAACCAAGTTTGATTTGTGGTCATCTCTGAAACCAATCACCTTTTGGCATGGTATATCCAAGAAATGTCTGTCATGTACTTCCTATTTTAAAATTATGACACACCCTCTTTCAGAAAGAATCTAAATTATTGATGGCTGATAAGGGTAGACTTTGGACGAGAGGGTCTAATAGGGACTAGGTTGTTACTGTGGTCCTAGTAATTTATGAAATGAAACCTTTTTAATGGGTACCCTTTGGATAATCTTCTAAATTATCTTCCAAGTGATCAGCTCATTTGATTCAAACATGTTTCCACATAGTGTTATATCTTATACCTGTGTAAGTTTTTTTTTTTTTTTTTTTTAGAGACAGAGTCTCACTTTATCTGCACCTCAGTAGAGTGCTGTGGCGTCACTCAGCTCACAGTAACCTCTAACTCCTGGGCTTAGGTGATTTTCTAGCCTCAGCCTCCCAAATAGCTGGGACTACAGGCGCCTACCACAACACCCGGCTATTTTTTTGTTGCAGTTTGGCCAGGGCCAGGTTCGAACCCGCCACCCTCGGTATATGGGGCCACTGCCCTACTCACCGAGCCACAGGCGCTGCCTTGTGTAAGTTTTTTTTGAGACAGAGCCTCAAGCTGTCACCCTGGGTAGAGTGCTGTGGCATCACAGCTCATAGGAACCTCCAACTCCTGGACTCAAGTATTTTCTTGCCTCAGCCTCCCAAGTAGCTGGGACTACAGGTGCCCACCACAATGCCCAGCTATTTTTTGGTTGTAGTTGTCATTGTTGTTTGGCGGGCCCAGGCTGGATTCTAACCCACCAGCTCTGGTGAATGTGGTGGGCACCTTAGCTGCTTAAGTTACAGGTTCCTAGCCTCTATGTAAGTATTATATAGGGCTGACTGTCAGTGGCTACATAGCTATGTTGTCAAACCTATTGTTTAAATGTTCTAATGCTTCTGTTCAGTGAGTAAGAAGAAATCCTCTAGTCATTGAGACCATAAGTCACCTAATACTGGTGCCCATTGGAGGCAAGTGTTAGGGCCAAGGGCAGTGCTGGTGTGGATGCAGCTGGTCCCCTGAGTTTCTGTGGGACCAGGCAGTGGAGGTCACGGTGGTTGTCATCGTGGTAGTGGTGGTGATGGAGAGGCAGGGCTTGGCCACTGCAACGAGTCGCCTCAGAATGAGTGGGGTTGTAGAGCGGGTGGTGTGGTAGTGTTATTTTTGGCAAAGCTGCCAATTACCATACTAGACATGGTGGGTGCAGGGTGAACTGGATAAACAGGGCCTCACCATTAGGAAGATAAGGTTCTAGTGGAGGGGAGGGTCAGGTTCCTAAACCCTTCTGGATTTTAGTGTCTTCATCCATAAAATAAAAACCAAGTTCAACTTTAACATTTCAGGATAGTATTATCCCATGACAGACACTATTTACATGACAGACTATATGCTGACAATTTAATTTATTTATTATTTGAGCAAATGCCTATTCATGCCTGCTATATATAGGGATTGTGCTAGGTGCTGGTGATATGGTGGTAACCACAGTTTGTCCTCATGAAACACCAAGTCCAACACCACCTTGGTTGATGCCATATTTTGCCGTGTATAATGTGCTCCTATGTATAAAGAAAACCCACATTTTTGGTCCAAATTTTCAGGAAAACACCCCTTGAGAAAGTAGCCAGTTCTGGGCTGGGAGAGATACTCCTGGGGAGGGTTAACGCTTCCCTGGTAAGTGTGTAGATTGCACCACAGTCCTGCAGCTGCCTGCTTTGTGAAGGCTGCTCTTTTCCTCTCTCCTGGGAGCCTTTCCCTCCCCACCACATTGAGGGTCACAGCTGAGATGGCCATGTACACGGCCAGCATGATGGGAGCTTCTGAGACCCTGAGCCTGTGGGGAGCCAGGTGGGTCCTGCACAGGTCTCCTAGTCCCCTCCGTGCAGCTGGGCCTTGGGTCTCTGCCTTTGCCCCTCATGGCCATGGCCCACCTCGTTGGCTTCTCTATTACCTCCTCCCCTAATTGCAGCACTGGGTGGAAGTTGCCCTAGGGCACTCCCACCAGATTCCAGATCCTCCTGGGCTAGAGCCCTGTGCATCTGGCAGGGCCCAGGCAGGAGGGCACAGTGACATTTATCCAACTTACTTTTCCTTCCCATTTTGTGAGGTTGTATTTTATTTTTTTATTATTTTTATTTTTTTTTACTTTTATATATACATGTGTTTATTAGGTTTCCACTTTTTGCCTTCACAGAATTAAACAGGCTTAAATGTAACAACAGTAACAGTGTTTAAGATAAGGATTAGAAACAAAAACCTCGAAAAGAATGAACGAAGATAAATACATTCAGAAAAGAAATCAGACGATTATTGTATTTTCTTACCTACTTAAACAGGAGCGGTCGGACATCATGGAGACAACTTAGTGGAAAGGATCATTTCAGTGTTGCCCCAGCTTCCAGGCCACACCAACGACGTGATGGTCAACATGGTAGAGCTGACCGCACTGCAGGCGGAGGCCGAGGATCACGGTGTGGTTGCCCCAGGCTGTCTCGCACACTCCAAGTAAGACGACTGTTTCTTCTCCTGTCATTCTCCCTCTTCCCCTTCCTTTTCTCCTAGACTGAGTGTTCCTGTAGAAAGGAAGCAATGAAGGGTTGATCTTGTTGAAAAATTAATAGTGGGTAGCGTTTAGAAAAAATAACCATACCCATTTTAAAAATGACAATAAGCCAAAAAGTATGGAATTTTAAAGAAGATGTAATATAAGCATTTCCCCCAGATCAGGTGAGTCGGTTTATGCATCTCCATTTCATAGTTGGTTTCACGCGGAATTAAGTCTAGTCTTCCTCCTTCTTTTTCCCAGTTGACTTTCTTTTAGGACTAAAAAGCAATCCACATAGCTATGAAAAAATTTCATCTCTTTCTATGTAAATGATATGCTCTAGGAAGAAGTTTTTATTTCTGAGTGTGCTTTTTCACATGCTTAGAAAACTCAAAGCAAGAAAATAGTGCACTGTAAACCATGCAGGGTTTCGAAAATAAAAGAACATTTCTGCAGAAACAACGTTAGAAACACTAGTCACTTGGTTGCCTTTGTCTTGCATTAGCTGTTTTTATGAGAATTATTTTTATTTGAAAAGAATGTGTTGGAAGGGGAGAAAGTGAGTATTGTTTCTCTTGTCTTCATGTTTTGGGTTTTTAAATGAAATAGGATCTTTCAGCATTATAGTTTCAAATCTTCATAGTAATGGACATATTCAGAATTTTCTGTCATATTTGGAATTAATTTGCAGCTCCTGAAGTTTCCAGCTTTTTTGTCGATTAATAACATGTATATCGGTGCCTACTGTGTATGGGTCAATATGGGAAGAAAATGAAAAGTTACAGACCTTGTCTTTTTTTTTTTTTGTGGTTTTTGGCCCAGGCTGGGTTTGAACCCGCTACCTCCGACATATGGGGCTGGTGCCCTACTCCTTTGAGCCACAGGCGCCGCCCCAGACCTCATCTTTTAAAAATTTTTTTTCTTTAATTTTTTGGAGACAGAGTCTCACTTTGTTGCCCTTGGTAGGGTGCCATGGTGTCACAGCTCACAGCAACCTCAAACTCTTGGGCTCAAGCGATTCTCTTGCCTTAGCCTCCCAAGTAGCTGGGATTACAGGTGTCCACCACAATCCTTGGCTATTTTTTTTTTGTTGTTGTTTATTTGTTTAGCAGGCCCAGGCTGGGTTTGAACCCACCAGCCCCAGAGCATGTGGCTGGCCCCCTAACCACTGAATTACAGGCACCCTGCGATGGCTTTTTTTTTTTGATACAGGGTCTCACTTTGTCACCTTTAGTAGAATACCATGGTGTTACAGCTCACAGCAACCTCCAACTCTTGGGCTCAAATGATTCTCTTGTCTCAGCCTCCCAAGTAGCTAGGACTACAGGCTATTTTTAGAGATGAGGTCTTGCTCTGGCTCAGGCTAGACCTTGTCTTTTTTTGTATGCTTGTACATACAATAAAACTACAGACCTCAGGGCTTGCATCTATACAAATCCAGAAGAAATTGTGATTGGAAATACTTTTAGCTGTTTAGAGGGCAATTCAGGAGTTAATTATTAAGGACTTACTTTGAGTCTTATTCTAAGTAAGTAATATGAAGGACAGAAGAGAATATAAAATATCATTCCTACCTCCAAGGAACACTTTTCTTGTTGGGGATTTACACACAGGCACAACAATAGAAATGATATGAGATCAAGACCAATGTATCTTCTACAAATTGCCATTTCTGCAAGTAAAATGTCAGGTAAGTGTGGTCTTCATTGAACAATGTGGGCCTTTCATAAGTGGTAGCGCTTGAATTGATTATGTCTTGAAGATATAGAAAAGAGGTAACGGCTGACAAGAACAAAGGTCTAGAAACAGGAATGGTCGTTATCTGATGTGCTGGGCCGGTAGAGACACAGGTTCACTGAACTACTCTGAACATCTGCTCCATTTACATTTTTCAGGACTTAACTACACTCTCGGTGCACCTCCAGGCAGTTCACATTTGGGAAGGCACTTTAAGTTTTACAGTAACATAATGAGGTTATTCCCTCATTTTGTAGATAAGGAAACTGAGGCAAAAAGTCATTAAGTAACATAGTAGGTGGTAGAGCTAAGGATGAGTCCAGAGTGTCTCAACCTCAGAGCCACCATCTTAACCTCTGTGTGATCTACGCTCAGGGGCCAGAGAGGAGCTGGACTGTTGAACAGATTTAGAGAAATGATGTTAGACAAACTTACTTCATGATTTAATTTGGGGAGTCCTGTTTTTTTCAACATAATAATTACACAAACAACATGTATCAATTTTGTCTACTTTTAGCCAAGAGGGAATGTATTAAAAGCTATCAGTTATAAGAATCAAAGGAAGAATTATTAATCAGATTTTGGAATGGACAACAATTCCGTGAATCTAAGAAGGAGGAATTCATGAAAACCCCTTTAAGGTTCTGACATTATATAGACTGATTTTAACCTTTCCAGTCTTTGAGTCATTCTGCTGAGATTCAGATTCCAGGGAAAAGTGTTAAGATTAGCCTGTCTTGGCCCTTGTGCCTACCTATGCCCATGGGGTTGTGAGCTCTTTATACTAAGAGCATGCCGTTTGAGCAGTCCATCACTGGAGAGCAGGAAAAGAGGCAAATTCTTAGAAGTGGAGCGGGACAAATGTAAGAATAAACGTCTCTCTTAGACCGCCAACTAATGTTGTGATTATGGTCAGTTCATTCAACCCTGCCTCCCCAGCACTCATTCTACCTTGGGCTTAGTCTACGATTAAAACCAAGCCAGTGATGGGTTAGAAATGGTCAAGCGACAAGAGGGAAAGTCTTAGGGCTTCATGGTCAAGATTCTGTGCTTCTAAAAAGAGACTCTAGTAAAAGATAAATGTTCCCTCTCCCCTTACGCTTCTGTCCAACTCCCAGGCCGTTGCTGTGCATCCTCAAACTGCTCAGCCACCTTGCTCACCCCGGAGTTGATGCTGACTCGGGGAAGGTGGCCCAGCAGGAGCGTTGCCCTGAGGAATGGCTGCAGGCGCCTCTGTGTTTGAACCTCACGCTATGTGTGAGGATATATTTACTAATTGTTTAAACCAAATCCAGTTGTTCTTTTTTTTATTGCTTGCAGCCAGTATCCTCCTGGCACGTTTTCTATACCTCACTGTTTCATTATAAAATGAGGGCATTTGTCTGAATGACTTTTAAGGGCCTTCTTTGATTTAAAATAAAAATCCTTCTGGGTGGCGCCTGTGGCTCAGCGGCTCAGTGAGTAGGGCGCCGGCCCCATTACCAAGGGTGGTGGGTTCAAACCCGGCTCCGGCCGAACTGCAACAAAAAATAGCTGGGCCTTTAATGGGGCGCCTGTAGTCCCAGCTACTCGGGAGGCTGAGGCAAGAGAATTGCCTAAGCCCAGGAGTTGGAGGTTGCTGTGAGCTGTGATGCCACAGCACTCTACCGAGGGCGACAAAGTGAGACTCTGTCTCTTAAAAAAATAAACAAATCAAATAAAAATCCTTCCTAACTGATCCTCTGTAGTGACTCAGCTGTCCCTCTCACTTAGGCTATGTTCGTTTCTACGTATTTTCTCTGCCTGGTTTTTGTCTTCATGGGCGTCCGTTTCTTCCTGTTGGACTATGAATGAATAGTATAGAATAAGAGTGTTGAGAGCCATCCAATGATGAAAGTAAATGTTAACGATGATTTCTAGATAGATCTGAATGAAGAAGAAAGTTTTAGTGCAGCTTTTGTGAAATAGTGGTGAAACTGGAAGTCCGGTTGTAAAAGATAAGAGACAGTGGTCAGAAAATTTTAAGCAAATAAAGGTCTGAAACAATAATTGGTGGAAAATGGTAATTTTTTTCAATTCTTAGAAGATTTAGGGAATTGTGCTGATTAATTTCTCTGCAAAAGAGAAATCAAAATAAATCACAGCTTTTGTAGCATATATTATGTACCTCTGACCACACTCTCCAGAAACTTTCAATGAAATGACATGAGGATGAAAAGTTAGGCCTAAAATGCAAAACAGATGAGTAGTTGGCAACAAATGTACCTGCAGTGGAATGATCTTTTAAAAGCAAGTCTCTAGCTATGATAAAAGCTTCGATAGTCCAAATTAATTGTTATATACTTTTGGTAAAAGGGCGTTTATAATTAAAGCAATTGAAGTTACTGCCAATCCTAATGAGAAATTGAGAACTTAGATGCATTATAAAATTGCTATCTAGTCCTCATCCATTGGTCCCTGGATTATGTGGTCATTTTCCACAAGAAAGAGGCAGCAACACCTGGCACAGTGGTGTATACCTGAGCTTCAGCGACTTGGGAAGCTGAGGTGGGAGAATCGTTGATGCTAGAAGTTCAAGACCAGCCCGGCAGCCTAGACAACTTAGCAGGATGTGCCTCTTAAAAAAAAAAAGTGAAGGAGGCGGAATCTTTTCTCGTCTTAGATTCTCATCCTGCTGAAGTGGATTTTTATTCTCTGTCCCAGCTCCGCTCTTCTGAACCACTTTCAATTCCTTAAGCAGCTTTCACCTGATGCCCTCCTGGATTTATACCTCTGTGCTCAGTGCTCCTGGGATTTAGTACCTCTGTGCTCAGTGCTCCTGGCTCTGCCTAACCCTGCACCTGTGTTGCTGCTGGTTCTTCTGGGTCAAGTGCCTCTTCTCTAATTGCTCCTCACAATCCCTGCCATGGAAGCCCACAGGACAGAACCATCTGGCTTTCAGCTTCCCCTCTGACCACATTGCTTTTTCTCTCCCCGTTACTTGCTCCTTCCAGTCGCACGAGCTTCCTTCCTATTCTTCCAAAGGGTGTGCAGGCTCCTCCATCTAGATCATTTCTGCAATGTCCCACTTGCCCCACATTTCCTTTCTTCTCAGTGAGTCCTTTTCTTTTTCTTAGCACTTTGCATTTCCCTTCTCTATTTCATTTTTTCCTCCATAGCACTTACCACTTTTCGAAATACGTCTTCTGCTGTATTTTGGTCTCTCCCTCTTCTAGAGAGCTATGGAGAGAACTGTCCACTAGAGAGTTCCATGAGTTTGAGGGTATTTGTCCTTTTATTCACTGTTCTGTCTCCATCACCTAGAATAGTACCTGGCACTCAAGAGATACATGACAATGGATGCCGCCAGGTCATGGTCTGGGAGTGAAGTGAGGCTACTTGACTAAGATGGGGGAAGCCACATAGAGGACAGGGACCTCTGCACCCGACTTGTTGAATATTTAAAACATGGTCATTGGCCTGTCACAGTGGCTCACACCTGTATTATAGTATTCTGGGAGGCCGAAGCTAGCAGATTGCTTGAGCTCAGAAGTTCAAGACCAGCCTAAGCTAGAGTGAGACCCCATCTCTACTAACATAGAAAAACTAGCTGGGTATCGTGGTGGGCACCTGTAGTCCCAGCTACTCTGGAGGCTGAGACAGGAGGATTGCTTGAGCTCAGAAGTTTGAAGTTGCTGTGAGCTGTGATGATGCCACAGTACTACTCTAGCCCTGGGGAGAGAGTGAGACCTGGTCTCAAAAACAAACAAACATCTTGATGTGTGCCACACCATTAGGGGCAAAACACGATTGTAAGAGGGACGTTACCTAACAAACGCAATCAGTGTAACATGGTTTCTTATACCCTCAATGAATCCCCAGCAATAAAAAAAAAAAAAAAATGGAAACAAAATAAAGCAAACAAACAAAACAAAACCACTCTGGGAGGCTGAGGTGGGTAGATTGCTTGAGCTCAGGAGTTTGAGACCAGTGTGAGCAAGAGTCTTCTCATCTCTAAAACTAGCCAGGTGTTGGAGAGTCCCAGCTACTCAAGAGGCCAAGGCAGGAGGATCATTTGAGCCCAAGAGTGCACTCTACTGAAGGTGACAAAATGAGACTGTCTCAAAAAAACAAAAAAACCAAAAAAGCAAGGTCATCAAGTTACCAAAATATGACTATTTGCAAAAAAGGGGAACTATACGTTCACATTTCCTCTTGATGTATTAAATTATATCTGGAGAATGTGTAGGATACTGATAATGCTATCTGCCTCTGTAGAGATGTGCTGGGTAACTGAAGAAATAATGAAAAGTTACAAAATGAGGACAGAGGAAGGAGGGAGTTGTTCCACTGTATATATCAGTATGTATGTTTCGAATTGTCACTTATGTATATCTTCTATTAAAAATGAATAGAAATTATATTAAATAAAAACATTTCTTTCTAAACCTAGCTTAGGGAAGAGTTTTTGCTTCTAGAAAAGAAAGTTGCTGTCTCTTACTTTGGAACCTCCACAAAGTTTCTGTCTCTCATATCATCTTCCATCTACAATGAACTATTCCTCCTTTGAAAACATCTATTAAAATGCCATACCCTAGACTGTAGTTGTTATGTGTCTGTCTTCTCTACCATATTTTAAGTTACTTAAGGGAAGTAGCAATGTCTGCTGCTATTAAAAGGTGCTAGTGAATAGAATAAAAGAACCCATAAATGACCGAGTTAGATTAACTTTATATTTGAGGCCAAGTATAAAATGATGATACAAATCTATCAAAAGTTTTATCTACTTCACTTTAGTACTTAAGTCATATCTAGCATTGTTGATTGTTTTTTATATACTACATATACACACATGTAAAGATAAATCATTCTTCCAAGAAATTCCTGAAGAATTATTGTCTAGGTCAGTGAGAAGAAAGAAAGGTTACACTGAGCACTTGAATTTAGTAAGACGTGCTACATAATTTAAAATACATTATTACACTTAATTTTAAAAGCAATTCTACAAGTTGCTATTATCCTTTTTTTTTTTTTTTTTTTAATTCTGTAGAAGTTTAGAGAAAGAGACTTAAGTAACGTGCCCAAAGCCAAATTTTCTCTAGGCAATTGAGTCTTCTTTTAAAAAGTTTACTTTTAAATTCCAAGGCATACTGCTTTTCTACTATATCACACCATCTCTGACACATGCTTAGTTGACTGCATTGTCAACTAAATGATGAAATTCAGAAAATATGATTAAGTATAGCGTTTATTCAAGTGCAAAGCATGCCTACATGGGAAACACAGAATTTAATGGAATGAGATCAATTTGCCAACATGGAGAAATTAAAGTTTCACTTATGTAAGTAGAGACAAAGAAGTGTAGCAATGTTATAACATTTTTCATATAAGATTATAAGATCAGTAAATATGTTATAATAATTTAGTTGGTTACAGTTAGCTACAAACCAAGGAAGATTACTTTAACATTATGTAAGGGGAGATAATGGTCCAAGGTAGCTTACCTCTAGTGCCATTGGGTCTTTCCTATTCATACAGTAAAAAGCAGACGTTACTATCTTACGTGCTATATGACTCAGGACACATAGCCACGTTTTTCTCAAGACTTAAAATAATTTAAAGTTCCAACAGCTTTAAGTTTGCATTATTTAAATTCATAACATGTAGAAATTAACCAATGAATTCAGAAATTATGGATATTTGGATTATTAAAAACAGTATTTTAAGTTCAATTTTCTTGTTTGTAGTTGCAGATTTTTTTTCTAGACTCTAGAGCCATGGAATAGACAAGTACAGCAACATTTTCAACCTAAACAATGTTCAGTCTTTGGTGTTAACTTTCACATTGTTAATTAACCTGGTAATGGTGCCTATTAAAAGTCATTAACTAGAGGGGGGAAGCGCAAGATGGCAGACCAGAAGGATCTTTCAGCTGAGCTGTTCTAGAATGACTGGGGAAAAAGAGAGAACTCAGTGATTCCTGGTGTAGGGATCTTACCCAGAATCATAGCTCAGGGAGCACAGCCAGGAGGTGGTGAGCTGGATATAGCATATGATCCCGAGCACTGGAAATCTGATGAATTAGGCAAGTGATTGCAACTGGCTGAGATTGGCTGGCCACCCACACAGGTCCGGGAGGAGAAAAAGTCTTTCCAGAGTTTTCAGTAGTTGGAGGAAGCTGTGTGTTGAGGGAGAAATCCTGGAAGAGTGGGCGGACTTGAACCAGATTTGAAAGCTGGTTGGAGTGGACTTGCCATAAGTTTGTTGACTGGTGAGGCAACCATACTGAGAAGGTCTCGGCTGCTGGGGGGCTGCTATTGTGGGAAGGTCATGAGAAGGGCTTAGTTGGGTCCTAAAGCACACCCATCTTAATTCCACTGGCAGGAATCAGAACTCCACCCTTGGGACAGGCTGAGGGACTCCTGCACCCCATGGGAACTGGAGTCAGGGAGCACTGTGAGACCTGCCCCTGAAAGATTCTTGTGAGCTTTAAGATCCCAACCTGGTAGGGTCTGAATGCTGAGGAAACAATTAGGTGATCACTGAAGGCAACTAAGCCTGGAATAAGTGTTGTGACTCAGTGCAAGGAAGGGGAGCAAACCAGAGTGGAATTGACAGGGATTGAGAAAAACACAGCACAAGAGAAGACACAGAAACAAAAGATGGGATTGGGAGGTCTGACTGAGTTGATGGCTGCAGCCAGCACCAAAGCACAAAGTCAGCTTTATTTTATAGTATATTAATAGGCTTCTCTACAGGGAAGTAGCATAAACAAAAGACATATTTTTGGTCTTACAGTATGATTGGAAAATGTAAATGACTTGAATAAAGACAAATCATCTTGTTACTGGTTTCTACTCAACTTCATTAACAAATGATAAGTAGTAAGAAGGGAAAGTTCACAAGGATTTCTGCATAGTTAACTAGACAAAGTAGAATTATGTGACTGAGTGGATTCTACTTAACTTCGTTAACATATGACAAGAAGTAAGAAAGGAAAGATCACAAGGATCTCTGCATAGTTCTTAAAAATTAACTACACAAAGAGCTACATGACTTATGGCAGAGGGAGTGTGAAGAAAGGAATATGGTTGTTTGGGAATGGAGGACAAGCAGTTAGGCATTCATTCCCTGAATGTTCCCAAGGCTGTGGGGGTCCTGCCGCCTCCTGGTCTGCTCTCCACAAATAAGGACCATAAAGGCTGCTGGTTATGCTCTCTGTCTCTTAGAAAACCCACACCCCCACCTGATGTCCCAGAGACATATTGCAATATCATCAAGAGCAAAGACTTCTCTTTGAAACAAAGGAGGTAGTGAGAAAGAAAAAGGAAAAGGGGCTCAGCACCTGCAGCACAGTGGTTACAGCATCAGCCACATACACTGAGGCTGGCGGGTTTGAACCCAGCCCAGGCCAGCTAACCAACAATGACAACTGCAACAGAAAAATACACGGGCATTGTGGCAGGCACCTGTAGTCCCAGCTACTTGGGAGGCTGAGGCAAGAGAATCGCTTAAGCCCAAGAGTTGGAGGTTGCTGTGAGCTGTGACACCACAGCACTCTACCTAGGGCAACATAATGCAACTCTGTCTCAAAACAAACAAACAAAAACAGAAAAGAAAAAGAAAAAAGGAAAGAGGAAAAGGAAGTAAACAAGAGGAAGATCACATGAGGAGGAACAAAAATAAAAATTCAGGCAACATGGAAAACTAAAACAGAGGAACTCCCAACAGGGACCATGAGGCAGCTACTGCAGAAGACTCTACCTATAAAGAATTAATGGAATTGATAGAAAGGGAATTTAAAAATGGATGATAAAGACAATAAAAAGAAAATAAAATGGATGATAAAGACAATAAATCAGAACCAAAAGTCTGATAAGAGATATGTAGAATACAGAAAGGATATGGCAGAACTTAAGGAAACAATCAGGGAATGTAACAATGCAGTAGAAAGTATCAAAAATAGGTTAGATCATGGAGAAGAAAGAACCTCAGAGCTAGAGGATAAAGTTTTTGAGTTAACCCAGATAGTTGAAGAGGCAGAAAAGAAGAGAAAGAAAGCAGAAGAGGTGCTTAGAGAAATATGAGCCTTCATGAAGCATTCAAATATACAAATAATAGGGATTCCTGAAGGGGAAGAAGATTGTCCTAAAGGATTAGAAGTCCCATGGGAGACTATCATAAACGAAAACTTCCCAACTTTTACTAAAGACCTGGACACACTCTTTTCAGATGGATATGGAACCCTAGATCATGTCAACTCAAACAGAGCCTCTCTAAGACACAATGTAATGAACCTGTCCAAAGTCAAGATGAAAGAAAAAATTCTGCAAGCAGCCAGGAGTAAGCACCATCTGACCTACAGAGACAGAGCCACTATGATGACAGCCAACTTTTCAACTGAAACCTTCCAAGCTAGAAGAGCATGGCTCTTAAGCATTCTTTTTTTATTTTTATTTTTTAGACACAGAGTTTCACTTTGTTGCTCTTGGTGGAGTGCTGTGGCGTCACAGCTCACAGCAACCTCCAGCTCCCAGGCTTAGGCGATTCTCTTGCTTCAGTCTCCCGAGTAGCTGGGATCATAGGTGCTTGCCACAGTGCCTGGATGTTCTTTGTTGCAGCTTGGCTGGGACTGTGTTAGAACCTGCCACCCTCGGTATATGAGGCCAGTGCCCTACTCACTGAGCCATAGGCACTGCTTGGCTCTTAAACATTCTTTCTTTTTTTTTTTTTTAATTAGAGACAGAGTCTCACTTTATTGCCCTTGGTAGAGTGCTGTGGCATTACACAGCTCACAGCAACCTCCAACTCCTGGGCTTAGGCGATTCTCTTGCCTCAGCCTCCTGAGTAGCTGTGACTGCAGGCGCCCGCCACAATGCTCAGCTACTTTTTGTTTTTGCAGTTTGTCCGGGGCCGGCCTCCCTTGGTATATGGGGCTAGCACCCTACTTGCTGAGCCATAGGTGCCGTCCCTCTTAAACATTCTTAAACAAGACATTTTTCAGCCCAGAATTCTGATTAAATTCTGACTAAATTCTGCTAAACTAAGCTTCAAAATTGATGGCGAAATCAAACCCTTTGTGGATATACAAGCACTGAGGAAATTAGCCACAACAACACCAGCTCTACAGGAACTACTTAGACATATTCTAAACACTGACCACCACAAAGGACCACCTGCAAAGTAAACACCCAGAAGCTAAAGGTCAAAACCTAGCTTGCCCAATGATGCAAAGGATAAAACAACACAGTGGATTTTCATAAAATAAGATGAATAAAACTCCACCACACTTAACAATTCTGTCAATAAATGTCAATGCACTGAATCCACCACTGAAGAGGCACAGGCTGGTTGATTGGAGAATAAAGCACAAGGCATCCATAAGCTATTTCCAGGAGCCACACCTAACCTTGAAGGGCAAGTCAAGACTCAGGGTAAAGGGATGGAAAACAGTATTTCAAGCAAATGGAAATGAGAAGAAAGGAGGGGTTGCAATTTTATTTTCAGATACAAGTGGATTTAAAGGAACTAAAGTTAAAACAGGCAAAGATGGACACGTTATACTACAAGAAGACATTTCAAATTTAAATATTTATGCACCCAACTTAATGCTGCCAAATTTATGAAACAGAGCTTGATGGGTCTGAACAATATGATATCCCATAACACCATAATAGCTGGGGACTTTAACACCCCTGTGACAGATCTGGAGAGATCCTGTAAATAGAAACTAAACAAAGATACGAAGGACTTAAATGTGACCCTAGAACAAATGGGATTAATAGACACGTACAGAACACACCATCCCAAAGCTAAGGAACATACATTTTTCTTGTCAGCCCATAGTACATACTCCAAAATTGACCACATCCTAGGATACAAATCAAACCTCCCCAAAATTAAAAGAATAGAAATTATGCCTTGTATCTTCTTAAACCACAAGGCAATAAAGGTAGAACTCAACTCCAACAAAAGCATTCATCCCCACACAAAAGCTTGGAAATTAAACAACCTTATGCTGAATGATAGTTGGGCTCAGGAAGAGATAATAGTGGAAATCATTAATTCCTCAAACATAACAATGATAAAGACACAAGTCAACCAAACCTGTGGGATACAGAAGAAGAAGTCTTAAGAGGGAAATTTATTGCATTAGATGCCTAAATTTGAAAAACAGAAAAAGAGTGCATCAACAAACTCATGAACCATCTTATGGAATTGGGAAAAGAAGAACAATCTAATCCCAAAACTAGCAGAAGAAAAGAAATAACCAAAATGAAATCAGAGATTAATTAAATTGAAAACAAAAGAATCATTCAGAAAATTAGTGAAACAAAAAGTTGATTTTTTGAAAAAATAAATAAAATAGATAAACCTTTGGCCAGATTAACTAGAATCAGAAAAGTAAAATCTCAAATAAAGGGGAAATAACAACAGATGCCAGAGAGATACAAGAGATCTTCTCTGAGTACTACAAAGAAACTCTATACCCAGAAATTTGACAATGTGGAGGAATGGCTCAATATCTGGAATCAAACCCTTTCCCTAGACTTAACCAAGAAGAAATAGATCTCTTGAACAGACTTCAATAACTGAGATAAAAGAAAGAATAAAAGCATCTCAAACAAAACAATGCCCTAGTCCAGATGGTATGGTTTCATACCAGAATTCTATCAAACCTTCAAAGAAGAGCTTAAATTATTCCAAAAAAATTGAGAAGGAAGGAATCTTCCTCAACACATCCTATGAAGCAAACATCAATCTGATACCAAAACCAGGAAAAGACCCAACTAAAAAGGAGAACTTCAGACTAATTTCACTAATGAATATATATGCAAAAATCTCAATAAAATCCTAGCAAATAGATTACAGCTACCCATTAAAAAAATCATTTATCACGACCAAATAGGTTTCATCCCAGGGATGCAAGGCTGGTTTAACATACATAAGTCCATAAACATAATTCACCATATCAATAGAAGCAAAAACAAAGACCATATGATCCTTTGAATAGATGCAGAAAAAGCATTCAATAAAATTCAGCATCCTTTTCTAATTAAAAGACTTAAGAATATAGGCATTGGTGGCATATTTCTTAACCTGATCAAAGACATCTACTACAAACCCACAGCTAATATTTATACTGAATAGAGTAAAACTGGAAGCTTTTCCACTTAGAACTGGAACCAGACAAGGTTGTCCTCTATTGCTACTACTGTTCAACATAGTGCTGGAAATACTAGCCAATACAATTAGGCAAGAGAAGGAAATAAAGAGCATCCAAATGGGAGCAGAGGAGATGAAACTATTGCTCTTTGCTGATGATATGATCTTGTACTTAGAGAATCCCAAAGACGCAACAACAAGACTCCTGGAAGTGATCAAAAAATACAGTAATGTCTCAGGATATAAAACTAATGTCCACAAATCAGTAGCCTTTGTTTATGCCATTAACATCCAAGATGAAAAGGTAATTAAGGACACAATTCCCTTCACAGTAGCTTCAAATGAAATAAAATACCTTGGAATATACCTAACAAAAGAGGTGAAGGACCTCTACAAAGAAAATTATGAAACCCTAAGAAAAGAAATAGCAGAAGATATTAACAAATGGAAGAACGTATCATGCTAATAACTAGGAAGAATCAACATTGTCAAAATGTCTGTACTTCCCAAAGCAGATTCAATGCAATCCCCATGAAAATACCATCATCACACTTTCAAGATTTGGTAAAAATAATTCTTCATTTTGTGTGGAAAATTCTTCATTTTGTATGGAACCATTCCAGACTATATGGAATTCCCATATAGTCAAGGCAATTCTTAATAATGAAAACAAAGCCAGGAGTATTACCCTACCAGACTTTTGGCCATACTACAAGGCCATAGTGTTGAAAACAGCATGGTATTTGTACAAAAATAGAGACATTGACATTTGGAACCGAATAGAAAACCATGAGATGAAACTAATGTCTTATAGCCACCTGATCTTTGGTAAACCAAACAAGAATGTACACTGGGGGAAAGAATCCCTATTTAATAAATGGTGTTGGGAGAACTGGATATCCATATGTAAAAGACTGAAACTGGACCCACACCTCTCACCACCTACAAAAATTGATTCAAGATGAGTAAAAGATTTAAATCTAAGACACAAAACAATCAATAAAAATCCTCTAAAAAAGCGTGAGGAAAACACTTGAAATTGACCTGGGGAAAGATTTTATGAAGAAGACTTCAGAGGCAATTGCAACAACAACAAAAATAAACAAATGGGACTTAACTAAACTGAAAAGCTTCTGTATAGCTAAGGAGACAACAACCAAAGCAAACAGACAATCATCAGAATGGAAAAAGATATTTGCATATTATGAATTGGACAAAAGATTGATAACTAGGATCTACAGAGAACTCAATTTAATAAACATAAAAAGAGCCAACAATCCCATATACCACTGGCCAAGAAAGATAAATAGCAACTTTTTTAAAGAAGACAGACAAATGGCAAACAAATATATGAAAAAATGCTCATCATACATAATCATCAGAGAAATTCAAATCAAAACCACCCTGTGATATAACCTAACCCCAGTGAGAATGGCCTACAGAATTGGGTAAAAGATTGATAACTAGGATCTATAGAGAACTCAAATTAACATGAAAAAAGCCAACAATCCCATATATCAATGGTCGAGAGAGATGAATAGACCCTTCTCTAAAGAAGACAGACAACTGGCTAACAAACATATGAAAAAATGCTCATTGTCCCTAATTAGTAGAGAAATGTAAATCAAAACCACCCTGAGATATCATCTAACCCCAGCAAGAATGGCGCATATCACAAAATCTCAAAACTGCAGATGCTGGTGCGGATGTGGAGAGGAAGGAACACCTTTACACTGCTAGTGGGACTGCAAACAAATACAATCTTTTTGGAAGGATGTATGGAGAACCCTCAAAGAACTCAAGGTAGACCTCATATTTGATCCTTCAGTACCATTACTGGGCATCTACCCAGAAAAAAAAAAAATCCTTTTATTATAAGGACACTTGCACTATGCTCCTTATTGCAGCTCAATTTACAATTGCCAAAATGTAGAAATAGTCTAAATGCCCACCAACCCAGGGATGGATTAACAAGCTGTGGTATATGTATACCATGGAGTATTATTCAGCCATTAAAAAAGATGGAGACTTTACATCTTTTGTGTTAACCTGGATGGAGGTGGAACACATTCTTCTTAGTAAAGCATCACAAGAAGGGAGAAGGAAGAATCCGATGTAAATTTTTCTAATATGAAGGCAGTAGATGAGGTAATCCAAGGGTTAGGGGGTTAGGGAAATGAGGGAGGGGAGTGAGGGGACGAGGGAGAGGATGGGGGTTATGGGGTATAGCACACCTCTTGCAGGTGGGACAGAGTTATAAGAGGGACTTTTATTTATTAAATGCAATCAGTGTATCCTAATCTGTATATCCTTAGTGAATCCCAAACAATAAAAAATAAATTAAAAGAAATAATTAAAAGGAAAAAGTCATTAACTGGACCCTTGAAGTTGAAAGTTGTTAAATCACCTTCAGATGGTGATAATTTTTTTCTACTCTTTCCTTGCTTTCTAAGTAACAATTAAATATTACTATTCAAGAGACAATAACATTTTCAGGGGGAAGAAAGGTAATTGTGGAACAGCTTCATAAGTATTACTTTGATTCTAAAATTACTTACGATAGAGTTTCTGAACTTGGATGTCAACCTTAAGTAAACTGTATTAAGTGTTGACTTTGAAGTGGAGAGGTAGTACCTGGGAGAATGTGTTCTTATAAGCAGAATTATGATCTTGCTGTTGGTACAGGCTGTGGGCATCTCCTGTTCCCTACCTGCATCTCCCTGCCAAAATGACATTTCTTATACTTTTCAAGTAAACATTTCAAATTAGGTAAGAGAAAGGCCTTCCCCTACTCCACACACAACCTGCTGTATTTCACTTTTTCTTTTAAAGATCATCTGGGCTCAGATGTTTCAAAAACAGAATTAGTGAATTGCTTATGAAACTTGTGGTGAAATAAAGCAGGGTTCTTTTCTCAAAATAAAAATGAAGGGATAGAAGTGTTTACTAAGAAATATTTAAATAATTCAATGTGCTAGAGACATTTTAAGTTATTCTTTTCTTTTCTTTCTTTTTTTTTTTTTAAGACGGAGTCTCAATGTCTCACCCTGAGTACAGTGTCATGGCATCATCATAGCTCACAGCAACCTCAAATTCGCAGGTGATCCTCTTGCCTCACCCTCCCCAGTAGCAGGGACTACTGGTGCCTACTATGATGACTAGGTAGTTTTTTTTTTATTTTTAGTAGAGACAGCGTGTCACTCTTGTTCAGACTGGTCTTGAACTCCTGAGCTCAAGAGATCCTTCTGCCTCGGTCTCCCAGAGTACTAGGATTACAGGCATGAGCCACTGCTTTTGGCCTAATTTATATTTCTTAATAAAGAATTATGTTTAACAGATATAATTTTCAGCATTTTTCTTTCTTAAAGGCATATTTAAAAAAGAAGTTTGAAGGTGGAAATTCTTATTCTGTAATTGCTGACATATCGTTACTCTGTCATGGTATTTGTTAGTTAAGGAATGTGCCTTCAACCCCCAGCATCTTTTTCATATTGAAAACTTTAAAATGGTTTGTGGTCTCTGTGTTGTCAGAAGACTGAACTCCAGGTCACAGTGGCTTTGGGATTCATAATTTAAATGGAAATTATGCCTTCTTTAAACAAAGCCCAATATCCTCTGAAGTTAGCTGAAATGGAAAAGGAAGAATGGAAAAACTGGTGACAAATACAGTAATTGATTGCAGTTCCTAATTAGGTTAATCTTCACCAGAAAGTAAAAGGCAATAGCAAGTCCGAGAATCTAACTGCTGGGGAGTTAACCCATCCCTGCCTTTACCGGAGGGCTTTAGAACCACGTGTTCCGTGGACCTGAGTCCATGCAGCAAACTGCTGGCTGTAGTGTACTTCCTAACATTTATTGTTACTCTTACCAGCCCTTTTTCTTTTTATTTTTTCCTTTTACTTCTGTCTTCTAATAACAGTGTGACACTGATAAAATGGGTGGTGGCAGAGTGGCTAGGATCCACAGAATAGAGGTGGGTACCCTGTTTTCTCTACCTTTCTTACTTTAAACCTGTTGATATCATCATATTTGATGTGAATTTGTTACAGAGCTCATGAGGTTGGGTCATCCAATCTGCCAGTCTTCAACTTTATTGGTATTTAGTTCATTTACACTCAAAAGAACTTTTGATATATCAGGGCTTGAGTTTGCCATTTTAGTTTTTGTTTTCTATTTATTTTCTCTGTTTTTCATTTTGCTGTTTCTTTAATCCAGGCTTCAGGTGGGTTATTTGTATATATTTTAGAATTATATTTGATTGATGTGTTATTAACAGTGTTTTTGAATATATCTTTTAAAATAGTTTCTTCAGTTGTATTAATATTGTGTGTAATGACTTCTAATTATATATTATATATATTATATTTACATATTACATATACATTACATGTACAATACATTTACATATAACATACATTTATATATCTAGTAACATATAAAAAGCCACAATCTACTGGTTTTGTCATTATATCTGTTTGAGTGAAGTGCAGAGACCTTACCTTCCATCACTTCCCTTTACTCTCCCACATATATAACATAGTTATCTGGAATATTTCCTCTACATACATTTAGACTCACATCAGACTGTGTTATAAATTTGTTTCTATCATTTGAAATTTAGAAAACTCAAGAGAAGGAAAGTTTTTTATATTTACTGGTATTTTTATTTACTATGTTCTTCATTTCTGATTTTTGAAGACTTATTTGTAAATTCTTTTAGAGGGCAGTGCCCATAGCACAGTGGTTAGGGCGCCAGCTACATACACCCAGGCTGGTGGGTTTGAACCTGGCCTGGGCCCGCTAAACAACAATGACAACTGCAACAAAAAAATAGCCAGGCGTTGTGGCAGGCACCTGTAGTACCAGCTACTTGGGAGGCTGAGGCAAGAGAATCACTTAAACTCAAGAGTTTGAGGTTGCTGTGAGCTGTGACATCATGGCACTCTACCCAGGGTGACAGCTTGAGACTCTGTTTAAAAAAAAAAAAAAATTCTTTTAGAGTGGTTCTGTTGACAGCAAAATTTCTGAGAATATTTTCATTTCCCCTCGTTCTTGAATGACATTTTCACTGTATATATGACTCTGGGATGGCAGTTCTTTTCTTCTAACACTTGAAAAATGTTGTGCTACTGTCTTCAGGTCTCCATATTTCAGAAAAGGAATCCAGTGTCATTGGAGGTTTTCTCTTACAGATATGGTATCATTTCCCTCTTATGCTTTCAGGATTTTCTTTTGTCTTTAGTTTTCATAAGTTTAACTGTGACATGTCTTGGTGCAAATTTCTTTGGGTTTATCCTGTTTGAGATTCACTTAGCTTATTGTATCTGTTGATTTATGATTCTTGCAAATTTGGGAAGGTTTTAGTTATTTCTTCCAGTACTTTTTCAGTCCTGTTTTCTTTTTCTTCTTCTTCTGGGATGTAAATGATAGGTGTATGAGTTTCTTATTGCTGCTATACTAATTTAGCAAAAACATAATTGTCTAAGACAACACAAATTTATCCTCTTAGTATTTTAGAGGTCAGAAGTCTAAAATCAAAGTGTCAGCAAGGCTGTTTCTTTCTGGGGACTCCAGGAGAGGGCCTGTTCCTTGCCTCTTCCAGCTTTGTGCGGCTAACTTGGTGTTCCCTTGCATATAGTCACCTCATTCCAATCTGAGCTTCCATTTACATTGCCTTTTCCTCTCACTCTGAATCCTCTTGCATCCCTTTTTATAAAGATTAGTGAGTATACAATTCAATAGGCATATATATGCTTTTAGTTTTTTTATTAAAGCAAAACTTATAAAATTGTGAAATGTACAAATGAAATCATATGTAATTCCATTTAATTTTACTAAGCATAATGTTTTTGAGATTTAGCCAGATGGTTTTGTCCCTTATCACTGCTGAGCAGTAGTATTCCTTTGCACAAATACATCACAGTTAAGCCTTTTTCCTATTGATGGAAACCAAGACTGTTTCCACTTTTTACTATAGTGAACATTCTTTTTTTTTTTTTTTTTTTTTTGAGACAGAGCCTCAAGCTGTCACCCTGGATAGAGTGCTGTGGCATCATAGCTCACAGCAACCTCCAATTCCTGGGCTCGAGCAAGTCTCTTGCCTCCGCCTCCCAAGTAGCTGGGACTACAGGCGCCTGCCACACCTGGCCATTTTTTTTTTGGTTGCAACCGTCATTGTTGTTTGGCGGGCCCAGGCTGGATTCGAACCCGGCAGCTCAGGTGTACATGGCTGGTGCCTTAGCCTGTTGAGCCACAGGCACCAAGCCTATAATGAACATTCTTGATCAGGTGTTTTTACCAAAGATTTACTGGTATTTCTCTTCTCTTTCAGTGGAATTTCTGGGTTATACTTTCATTTCATTAGAAATAGATTGGTAAATGTTTAGTGTTAAAAGAAATTGCCAAAAGTTTTTGAAAGTGGATATACTTTTACTCTCACCAGGAGTTCTGTCTAATCCACATTCTTGCCTCATTTGGTGTTGTCCATTATTATGGACTGAATCGTCCCCTGTCCCACTCATATGTTGAAAATTTAATGTCCTCCACCTCAGAGTGTGACTGTATTTGGAGATACGCCCTTTAAAGAGGTTTTTAGAGTGGTTCCTAATCCAATCTGACTAGTGTCCTTACAAGAAGAGGAAGTTTGGACCAAAAGACCCCAGACACATGGCCCACACAGAGCCATGGCCATGGGAATACGCAGTAGAAGGCGGCCACCTGCAAGCCAGGGAGAGAGGTCTGGACAGAAGGTAGGCTTACTGACACCTTAGTCTTAGACTTTTAGTCTCCAGAATGATGAGAAAATAAATTGCTGTTGGTTCAGCCACCCAGTCCATGGTATTTCATTATGGTAGTCCAAGAAGATGAATATAACTATCATTTTAATTTTAGTCATTCTTGTGGGTGTGAAGTGGTATCTCATTATGGTTTGAATTTGTGTTCCCTGGTAAGTAATGATACTGAGCCTGTTTTCTTGGGCTTATCGTATGGAGAAACCAGAACCCTCATTCATTTCTGGTGTGGAAAACATTTTGAGTTTCCTCAGAAACTTAATCATAGAATTTACATGACAGTGATTAACACTCCTATGTATATATACAAAAGAACAGAACGAGCAGTCACATAAAAACTTCGGGATGAAATCTATGTTATGGCCATATGCAAAAAAACAAATGTTCATCAACAAATGAATGGATAAGCAAAATGTGATATATACCGTACTTGCAACAGAATATTGTTCATCCTTAAAACAGACTGAAGTCCTGATACCGACCACAATGTGGATAAACCTTGGAAACGCTGTGCTGAATGAATGAAGTCAGTGAGAACGGCTGACATGCTGTGTGATCCTCTATCTGAAATATCTAGAGGGGCTAAGTCGCCAGAGACAGAAAGCAGATCAGCAGTTACCACGGGGGTGTGGAGGGAGAAGGACCGCTGAATGACGAAAGGCAGGTTCTCAACCTGGGGGTCGCCACCCACCGGAACTGTCTCAAAGGGCCGCGGCATTAGGAAGGTTGAGAATCACTAAGGAAAGGGATTCTTCTTGGGGAGAAATGTTTTGGAATTAGATAGAGGAGGTGGCTGCACATTATGAATGTAATAAAACCACTAAATTGAACTCTTTAAAATTAATTTTGTTATATACTTTTATATCATTAAAAATTCATTTGATAATGTAAGCCATGTGATATATCCTTAAGTAATCTTACCATTCAGTTCTTTTGTACAAATTCAGGCTTGGTAGGATATATTGCTTTTTTTCTTTTCCTTCGGGGAACATCTCCTTACCATCTACCGCCCCATAACCCCTTTCCTGCCTCAAGGCCTGGCCATATTACCTTTTAAGCCAGTGAAGAATGGGAGAAAGCATTGCTTTAAGAGAGTGGTGTTTGACACATCGATTTTCTCTTTGCCACAATGACTGGCTAGGGAGGATTCTGGACCCTTCACTCTAGGATCAGTCTGGATCCTGCGTGAGGAGGATGCAGAGTGGAAGCGCCATAAACTCTTCATAAGCCTGAAACACGTGTGGGAAATGCACCTTTGTTATAAGCCACTGAGATTTCTGGAATCGTTTATTACCACAACCAAACCTAACCTATCTTTACTGATACACCGATCTGATCCCTCGGTAAGATCCCTCGATCGTGCAATTTCAGGTAACTTTTATATTTCCTTTCATTTTTATGTGGTGTTTGACTTTTTAAAAAGTAGCACATGTTATGGCCATATGCAGAAAAAACAATACAATTATTTTCATTGTGGAAAAAATATTTTACAAGTTAAATAATTAAGGGAAGCATTTGTTGCTGGGAAGTCTTCCATATTTGTTAATCAATGTTCTTACTGAGAAACTTTAAACTCATACAGGTTGGGAACTTTATCTTAAGGGTTGAATGCATCACCCTCATTGCTTCTGAATTTTTAACACATTATGGTCATCTCATTTATGACTCTAAATTTTTTCCCCATAGTAATATCATTTGAGAGTATTCGGAGTCTACTTAGTATTAGTTTATCAAATATTTTCTGAAGTTGTACCCTGCACAAGACTTGCTTTTAACTAGTACTGTTCCCATTTTCTTCTCTTATTTCATACCTGAGGAAATGATGAAATGACCTTCTTTGGCAACAGCTTTGGCCCAAGATTTCATGTCTCTTTCTATATATATACTTTTTTTTTTTTTTTTGAGACAGAGCCTCAAGCTGTCACCCTGGGTAGAGTGCTGTGGCATCACAGCTCATAGCAACCTCCAATTCCTGGGCTCAAGTGAGTCTCTTGCCTCCACCTCCCAAGTAGCTGGGACTGCAGGCACCCGCCACAACGCCCGGCCATTTTTTGGTTGCAGCCATCATTGCTGTTTGGCGGGCCCGGGCTGGATTTGAACCCTCCAGCTCAGGTGTATGTGGCTGGCACCTTAGCCCCTTGAGCCACAGGCGCCGAGCCATCTTTCTATATAACCTAGAGGTTTTGCTTTTCTTGTGTGGGAGAGAAAGAAGTACCTTATAAGGGATTAGGCACCTTACTTGCACACTTAATCACACCAACAATCCTAAAAGCAAGTATTATCATTTTTGTTTTAGAAATGAAAAAACTGGGGTTTATAGAAGTTAGTTAACTCATTAAAGGTTACAACGTTCTCAGAACAGGGCTATGGATTTTGAGTTTCTCTACTTTCGTCACACAACATTCGTATACAGAAAAGATTGTTTGTCTTATAATATAGAAAACACTTTAAATGGAATTTTTTAGCTTTATGAGAAACTCTACCTCATCCTTACTACAAGTGAAAATTGTGTACTTGCTGGGCAGCTGCAGCTTCAGAGTAAGTTCACTTTTCTCCTCCATCAGCCCCTCCTGTCTTCTCCTCTCAGAGTACACTCTTCTCCCCTTAAACCTCGACAGCGCTCTGTATTTCCGAGATACCAGGGGAGATGCTACAAAACACTAACAAAATCTGCGCCAGTTCATACGGTAATAAGAGGAGCAACAGAAAATCATATGCCAGCTGAACCAACACCAGTGACAAGAAAACCAAGACTACGATGATTTTTGACAAATCACATTTTCCTGAATTAGTGGCTTTGAAGCATATGTGTGCAACGCAGGGGTGTCACCCACCAGAATGGCAGGTCTGGAGTCACTGTGTGTGAGATTATGTGCTTTCCTCATGGGGTGGAGTGGCAGAAGGTTAGGGCAGGCAGAGGTGTTTGCCTCTATAAAACTGTCACTAGTTCTTTGTCTTAGAGTTTCTTGACACATGAATTCTTAGCTTTCCATGGCTTGAATGCGAGCCAGCACACGCAGATGTAATCAGTTCAGCCCAGAATGGAGTTCCCCAGTGGAACAAGCGCTGGCCTTTGGACTGCTACATAGAAGTAACCTCTAGGAATCCAAAATATATCCTTTAGAGTTAGAAAAATGTGCATAGAGGGATGTACATTTGCTTTTTAAGTAATCTAATTGTGTAAGTGATTTAAAATCTTCATATTGAGTTAATCCATTTATGCAGTGGGAATCCATGTGTACAACAGTTTTTCCTATGCTTTACTGTTTGCTAGGAGGAAGTTATTAAGACATTTATGTTGTTTATAGTTCTATCACTAATGAGTTGCTAGAGAATAGGATTAAAAATGTTTCTCGAGATGGAATTTAATTACCCTCAATTATTTCAATTATTTTCTATGCTGGTTAAGCAGTTTATATGTTATTATGTTCTAGTCTATTTTTTAAGGTTTTGTAGGCATATCATGCGCTGATGAAGTGATGACCTGGAGTGTCCCTTGGATAGAGAGGAACTTTGATTAAGTGTTAGAGATTGTTCCTTTTTAGTTCCAAACATTTATAAATCTTGTATTTATCCTGGAGTTTTGTTTTCTTTTTTTCTTTTTTATCATTTTATTTTTGGCCGGGGCTGGGTTTGAACCCACCACCTCTGGCTTATGGGGCCGGTGCCCTACTCCTTTGAGCCACAGGCGCCACCCGAGTTTTATTTTCTTAACACATGGTTGTGATCTCTATACTGATATAGACGTTTCATTACATTTATAATGTAGAACCAATCATACATTAGATTTTTGTTATCTATAGAGTGGTGCAGAAAGAACACGCATTCTTCTAAGGCACTTAAAGTTTTTTTGTTTTTGTTTTTGTTTATTTGAGACGGAGTCTCACTATGTTGCTCTCGGTAGAGTGCCATGGTGTCACAGCCCATAGCAACTTCAAACTCTTGGGCTTAAGCGATTCTCCTGCCTCAGCCTCCCAAGCAGCTGGGACCACAAGCACCTGCCACAACACCCAGCTATTTTTTTTTGTTGTAGTTGTCATTGTTGTTTAGTAGACCCAGCCAGATTCGAATCTGCCTGCCTCAGTGTATGTGGCTGGAGCCCTAACCAGTGAGCTACGGGCACCGAGACCATTTAAAGTTTTTGAATTTAACCAAAAGTATATAACTCAGGATAAGACTGTTATGCTCTTTAAAACTTTATAACAGACAATACATTTATTAATGCTTTTGAAATGACACCATTTTACCCAGTTAGAATAGTATAAATAAAACTTGTATGGTGCTTTATTCTTGCTGACTGAAGTATTAAAAATCACTTTCCTGTAGTATGAGAGGTATGTAGCACAGCTAGGAACTGAGGGGTGGATATAGTGACTTTTCTAAAGTACGAGCTGCCTCAAGGTGTGTGCTTGCCATTCCTCCCAAAATGCATTCCAGTGTTATATTTGAGTTTAATATTTTTGAATTGAGCTTATCTTTTTCAACAGTGTATTTGATGATTGTGGGAACATTCTTTAACAATTGTGACAGGTACAAAAACTGTGTCAAAAGCAGCAGTTTTTGTTTTTTAGGGTCTATTGTGGTATAGTGGTTTTTTGACCACAATTTTATAACCTTGAAAAAGGTACCCAGTCTTTCATGGTCACAGTTTTCTTCTCTGTAAAAAAAAAAAAAAAAAAAAAAAAAAAGGTAGGTGTATTGATTTCTAAGAAACTTTGTAAGGTTTGAATTCCTCTTCGTGATTTCCGTGTGTGTTGAGAAAATGAACTCTGGAACGTGGGTTACATGAACGGTTTTGTGTGTGTTTGGTTTGTTGCTGGATCCCTAGTCCCAAGAACAGTGCCTGATGCAGAAGAGACGCTCAACAGGGTTTGTTGAGTCAGTAAACAAACCCAGCAGAAGAACCTTCAGCAGGGAGAAGGGGATGGAGTAGTCACTGGCCAGGAAGGACGTTTGTTCAGATGTGCCACTAATAGGAAATCTGCCCCACACCCGCCCTCGTAGAAGTCCTTCGGTGTTTGCCCATTGTTATTTGGGGAAAGACTTAAACTTTGATTTTGTCTTAGAAAATCTGCCCTCCGCTTACTGTTTCAGCCTTCGTTTTCTCCTCTTTTTCCATTCCCCTCCGCTCCCACGTGCTCCCGATGGGCTGCAGCCTCCGTGTCCGGCTCCTACACGCTATTCCTTCCTCTTCCCATCTCCTCCTTTTCTCCTTCCCTAATTACGACCCTTATTTCCTATATCAGCTCGTAGTGCATTTCTTATAATTGCTAATATCTATGCTCTTCTATTAGACTTTGAAACCCCGCTGGGAGAAGGCCTGGGCCTTACTTGTTCACCCCTGTACATTATTACACCTCTAGTGTGTGGCCTGAATTAGAAATGTGTCGGCGGCCTGTACATATTGCTACGCATGCGCTTAGGATATGACATTCTGATAAAGCCAAAATTCTTCTGTTCGTAACGTTCTATACCCATTTCTATTCTAATTCATTAAAATAAATTTTATTTAATAACATGTAATTGAGTTAACGATATATATCATTATATATATGTAAAAATATATATCTACCTATATTTGAGATAGTAAAATATATATACACATATATTTTGAGATGTAAAAAAAATCAAAATATATTTTTCATTGTATATTTTTATTATATATATATTTTATTTTATCAAAATAAAAAATATATATATATTTTGAGAAAGAGTCTCAGTTTGTCACCCTGGGTAGAGTGCCATGGCATCATAGTCCACAGCACTCTTGGACTCAAGCAATTCTCTTGCCTCACCCTCCTGAGTACTAGGGAGTATAGGCACCTGCCATAATGCCCAGTACTTTTTCTATTTTTAGTAGGGATGGGCTCTCACTCTTGCTAACACTAGTCTCGAACTCCTGAGCTGAAGGGGTCCACCTACCTTGGCCTCCCAGAGTGCTAGGGTTACAGATATGAGCCACCATGCCTAGTCAAGTCAATGATTTTGTGAATAAAATAGGGCAAGTGGGATTTGGAATAGGGAATGCCATATGAGCTAGAGTGGTCAAAGAGAGAACCCTTGAGCTATACCTAGAATAGTCCTGGCAGGTAGTAGGTGCTCAGTAAATATTTGTTGAATAAAGGAATGAACAAGACCTAATTAATGAATATCTAGAGGAAGAAGGTTGTAGGCAAAAGGCATAGTAAATATAAAGGTCCTAAGTTGAAAACACAACCGATCCATTCAGGGGCTGAAATCAGGCTAGTATGTCTGGGGCCTCATGGAGATAATGAAAAGTGGAAGAGGAAGTTATAGTCATAGGAATGTACAAAATTATATAAACCTACTGGCTAAAACAAGGAAATTGGATTCTAATTTAATGGTAGTAGGAAGCATGGCAGGGTTTTGAGCAGGGGCTGGTGGGATCTGAGAGCTTTGAGAAGTCACTGTAGTCCAAGCCATCATTTATTCTTACTTGAACTTTTGCAGTAGTCTTTCACCCCATCCGCAGGTCCGTTCTCCACAGTGAGGCCTGAGTGATCTTTTGATAATGCAAATATGATCAGGTCAGAATGTTGTTGAAGACCCTTCAGTTGCCCAAGTCCACAATCCCTAATGTAGGCTACCAGGCCTTGAGTGTTTTGACATGTGCTTAGGGCAGTGTCAAACCAGGTCTTCATGCCCCATTCATACTTTTCCTTATTTCCTTGAAAAAGTCTCGAATTCTCTTCTCAGGACCCAGGCTCATGATGCTGGTCTGCTCTGTGTTCCAGGTCTCACTGTCAGATCCTCAACCACCCTATGACCTTCACTCCCCACGCCCAGCCCAGGTTAGGTTCTCCCTGAGCTCTCCTTCTCTGTTTTTGTGACATTGCAGGAGCGTGCGCAGTTCTAGAATCCTGCTAGATGCCTGGCTCCATGAGGGCAGAGCATGGCAAGGTGCTCAGAGCTGTGATTGAGTATTTTGCTGAACATGCAACCTACAGGAAGTGCTTATATTTTTTTTTAAAAAGAATGAACAGAGGACCACTTTCTAGTGCCAAGGGTCTATGTCACATATTCTGTGTTTTTGCTTTTGCTTCTGTTTAGATGAATGTTAATGGATAAATTTGTTAAAGTTGAGGTAATTGTTTTAGAAAGTAGTCAAGAGGACAGATGGGCATTGAAGTCTCTGTGCATAATTGAATCAACAAGATACCTTTGGAACTCACTAAGCTCACCACTCATGGAAGTCATCAGTCCCTGCTTGAAAAACTATGACTCAGCTTGTTCTCTCTCTCTGCTGGAAAATGTTTGTTTGGGTTTTTTTTTGGTTGTTGTTGTTACTGTATTTCTGTTGGAATACTGTGACTGTTATTGCAAATCCAGTGATTAAGCTTAACTTCCTGTGCATGAGATGAAACTATTTCTCTGCATTTAGTCACAAGATAATGGGATGCATTCACATTTCATCCTTAGTCTCTTAATTGCATGCCTTCCACTTGATTGAAGTAACACCACGATTCAAGATTCAGCCACCTTTTAAAAATTAATGCTGTCTTCTTTATATTTTATTTGGTGATTAATGTTTCCTGTTAGTTTCTAACAGACTACATTTGACATTTTATACCTGCCAAATCAAGGCAGCATCTAAGATTTCATTCGGAGTTGAGTAATTCTGGTGAATAAAGAGCCAGGAAATATAATTGGTGTGACCACACCTATGGTGCGTCTTACAAGGGTACATGTGAAATGTACTAGATGTAGAATATAAATGTCTTAACAAAATAACTAAGAATATGCCGTGGAGGCTATGTTAACTAGTTTGATGAAAATATTTCAAATTGTATATAAAACCAGCACATTGTACCCCATGATTGCATTAATGTACACAGCTATGATTTAAAAAAAAAAAAAAAAGCCAGGAAATACCTGAAAGGACCATGTTTTCATGTATGAAGTCTCTTGAAAGACTTTAAGAAGTTCTATGTTTGGCATTTTATTATTACTATGGGAATATCATAGGTCTATAATCTTCTTCAAACATGACAATTTGGGAAATTAGTTTTATTTTTAAGGATACAAGATAAATCAGTTTATCAAAAATGACACACATTTAAAATGTATTTGACATTTTATATAGTTACTGACAATATACAAACTAATTACATTTTGTATTAATATAGTAGATCTTTTCATAGGACAAATATTTTAATTTTATATTATATACTTCAAGGAATCTATTGTAACAAATAAATTATGTGCCAGTAGCTGCAATGAATTAACGTTTATCTCTTTGCAAAACGTGACTTTAAAGATAGAGAAAAGGGTATAAACTACTATAATTTATATTCTACAAGCCTTTGTGAATTTTTTTTGTTAGTTCTTTTTATTATTATCTCTGGATTGTGAAAACGATAAAGAGTTTTAATATAAAGAAAAACACCATAGAATGTTCTCCCATCTTTTGTTGACCTTTGTAATCTCAGCCAAATATCAAATTTGTACATGTGAATTTGGAAAACCAGGGCATAATGGAAACCTTATAAATAAAGCTTGTTAGAGACTCAAGGACTCTCAGAAATTGACATTTTAGTTTAAGCCTTTTATTTGCTGGACTAGTGTTAGAGTTGTGATTAATAGATGGATTTTAGAGTTCACAGTGACTTAGGTTCAAATTCTAATTTATTGGCTATGTAATTTAAGCAAATTATTCCATCTCTTAAAGAATCAGCTTTTTTACTGAGTGGAGGGTTGTTATTCAATAAGTTAATATAGTCTTGTTGCCTGTGGCATAGTGAGTTCTCAGTAAATGAATGTAATTACATTAGTGATACTTATAAGGAAATATAAAGCACCAGAAAGATTAACTGAATTACTGAAGGTCATAGAAGCTGCCCATTGCACTTCCAGTAGCTCCAACCCTCCTTTTTTTTTTTTTTTTTTTTTTGAGACAGAGTCTTACTTTGTTGCTCTGGGTAGAGTGTGGTGGCGTCATAGCTCCCAACAACCTCAAACTCTTGGGCTCAAGAGCTCCTCTTGCCTCAGCTGCCCCAGTAGCTAAGACAACAGGTGCTCACAATAACTCCTGGCTAGTTTTTGTAGTTTTTGTATTTTTAATGAAGATGGGGTCTTGCTCTTGCTCAGGCTGTTTTAACTCCTGAGCTCAATTCAGTAATTCAGTAATTCCAGGAGAGAGAGTGCTTTACCTACTTCAAGAGTTAACATGAATCTCTGACACTCTTCACTCTGTTCCATTCTATCCTATGTGAGGCCCACCCGTGAACAGAAAGGGAGAATAACAGGTGTTAAGGATTAGAAAAGAAAACCAACACGAAAAGTTGAAAGTAATTGACATTCTACATAATTGACTCTTTTTGGTGATTTGCATAATGCAAGCATAGTATGGTATGGTAGAAGAAAGATTACTAGGGTCGGAAGCAAGGTACCTCAGTGTGAGCTCTGGATTTGCCTTTTACAGGGCGAGTGTACTTCTCAGGGTCTTTAAACGGGGTCTGTGATAATGGCTTAGTTCAGGAGGATCACACATGAGATAAAAAAGTTTTATAAATCCTGAAATGCTTTGGAAATAGAATGTGGTGATGATAATTGAAATTATAGTTTAATATTATATTTTATTTACCATTAAAAAATCTTCCTTAATTTGGCCATGAAAAATAAAACCTGTTTTGGGGGGGCCTGATTATTAAAAAGATGTTGAGCAGCCGTTCCTGAACTTGAGTGAAAACACTAAACACGATGAAGGAGGTTTACAGTTCAGCACAATGGGTTTAGATTAGGGGCAAATAGAACCTAAAAGCAGTTTGATTGGTTTGAGGCTGTGGTGTTTTTCTGAGGAATATTATAAAATTTTCTTTGGGTGCTTTTAAAAACTAAAAATAGATTTTCATCTGTCTGTATTGGCTTAAGTATGATCCTGCTGAAGATGTGAAGATAATTAATTTAATATTACTTCTAATGTTCGTTTCTGACCCAACAGTTGCACAGCTATTTTGATAAGTCAGTCTGGAAATATTTATAGAATCTGAACTTCTTGTAAAAGTAACAACTGTCATCTTAAAATGTCCTGCAGAATTTCAATATAATTAATTGGAAAGTGAAGGAGCTCACACAGAAGTCATTGCTTAAAAACGTTTGTGAGAAAAACTTTAACTCCTGATAGCTGTTAGTGTCTAAATAATCTACAGTAAAGTTTCTTATTTTATCCCTTACAAAAATTCTTTATATCAAGTTGCCGTATATAGGGGGATTGCTTGAGTGCAGTTGTCAGCATTTCCGTGCATATTGCAGGCTGTATGAATTCTACCTGGTCTACTATTGATCTTCTCGTATGAGAAAATGAAGCTGCTGACGGTGATTATAAGTGTTAAATGCAAGTAGGTGGGAAGGTCTACTGTGCTTCTAAAATAGGTTTCCTTGTATATCTTACAAGAAAATCCTGACCTTTGATTGTTTTCATTACTATTATTGCTGCGGCTGCTGCTTTTACTGAGCACTTGGGTACCAGGCATCGTTTTAGGTGTATTATTAGCTCATTTAAGTCTCATAACAACCCACTGAATGTGTATATTACCAGCCCCTCTGGACTGAGGAGAAAATACATCTGGAGAGGTTAAGCATCTCTCCCAGGATCTAGAGCCAGCAAGGGGCAAAGCAGCACCTTTGCTGTGCAGTTCAGAACTCACGCCCATCACTCTGCAGTTCTGCCCTCTGCTAGTTGACCAGATTGGCACTGTTGGAATATCCCTCCCCATACTGCTACTTCCCCAGTAGGGAAATTGGGAGTTTTGCACAGTTGGAGACACTAAAGAGTTATACAAAATCCACCATTGCAATTACAGCGTGGATTTCAGTGAACCTTTCTTGACTTACAAAATTCAATATCAGCAGTTGATTTCATGTGAAACTTCAACAGTATGAAATCTTGCCTGTTAGATCAACTTTTATGAGCACATTAAAGAAAGGCAGTGAATTAACTCCCACATTCAGCTCAGATGCTGATAAAGGAATATGTGTGTGAACCACCCGCAGGTAAAGAGTGACTTGGTGAAGAAGGGGGTACCGGACACAGAACAGATACCAGCAAGTATGACTTTTATCTTTTCAGGGCCAAATATTCAGAGAACCCAAATCAGTTTGGGAATGTTAGACACAGACTACAAATCCCAAGTGACTTAGTATATACTCACTAATCAGGATTGCATAACTAGAAATACTTAGTGCAACTAAGTGAATTTATCTAATATGTTACAAACCCTTGGATATATTGAATTAAAGACCATGGCAATGACACAATATACTTCATAACAATAGCAGTAGTAGTAACAAGTACACAACTACTTAGGTATATTTTGTTTTGGACAGTCCTTTACTGAGTTTCTTATTTCACATTTAATAATCCTGTGAATTCACTGTTATTTCTTCCAACTCCATAGATGATAAAATTGAGAAAAAAAGGATTAATTATGTGCACAAAGTCATACAACTAGCAAGTATCATGTATTCAATATTTACTGTAGGAACCTGCCATAGATGTGCTACTACAGTTCTAGGTAACAGAGAACTAGCAATGAGTAAAACAAAGCCCTCACCTTCACAGAAAGACTTCATATTTTATTTTATTTATTTGTTTTTGAGATAGTCCCAGTTACCCTGGGGTTAAGTGCTATGGCATCATAGCTCACGGCAACCTTAAACTCTTAGGCTCAAGTGATTTTCTTGCCTCAGCCTCCCGAGTAGCTGGAATTACAGGTGCCCACCCCAACACCTGGCAATTTTTTTTTTAGAGATGGGGTCTCGCTTTTACTCAGCCAGGTCTCAAACTCCTGAGCTCAGGCAATCCACCTGCCTTGGCCTCCCAGAGTGCTGGGATTACAGTTAGGAGCCACTGTTCAGACTTCATCTTTTAGGAGGGAGCTTGATGACAAACAAATAAACACGGAAATATAATAAATCGGGTCGTATAAGGATTATGTAAAACAGAAAGGCTGAGTGAGGGGCAAGAGAGAGTGCTAGGATAAGGTACTGGTATGGACATTTTCACTCTTTTTTTATACAGGGTAGTAAGGGCGACCTCTTTGGTAAAGGGACATTTCAGCAGATACCTGAGAAAGGGGCGATTTGTAGGAAGAACATTCCTGGAAAAGGAGAGAAGAGGTCCCTGTGCTTAAAGTATGGGGGAGATGGTCTAGGGGCCATGGATGTGGAGTGGCTAAAGGGGAGAATGGTTGGAATTTGAATCCAGATTTGCCCAACTCCAGAGCCTCATCCGATGGGGCAAACTCAGCACTACCTCCCCTACTGTGATCTGGAGACATCCTGTCTTAGGGAGAAATACATTCTCATGGAAAAGAGCACAGTAGTGACAGTCTAGCCTGAAAGTTCTCGGCTGAGTTGAGACTGTGTGAGAAATCCCTGTGGTTTGAGGAGAGCTGCTTTTGAGAATAAAAATAGGGAATGATTATATGATAAGTTTGAGAAGCCGGGACTCTTCACTCCTCTGCTCAGAATTCTTCAGTGGCTCTCCATTGCCTGAGGAGCTTTAGAGAAATTAAGTAACTTTCTAAAAGCCCCATTGCAAATAGACCTACTTTTGAATTATGATGAAGACTGCAACTACTAAGCTATGCTGCTCTTCTGAGAGTGTGGAATCAATCACATGCTCCTGAGCTTCTCGTCACCTACACACTGAAGTCTACAGCCCTCCGCAGGGCACGCACGGCCCTTCTTCCAGGGCCCCTCCTGTACACTTAGTGTGTAGCCAGGCTTTGGTGTCACGTCCCAAAAGGCCCTTCTTTCTCTTGTTTGTTACTAAGATTTTATGTTTTCCTTGAAGTCTTTCTTTACCACTGTTCTTCCTAGATTGAGTTCTACTTTCTTCCCTTGGCTGCTTTTGGGGCTGATGTATCTTTTTGTACTTGCTCATCATTTCCAGTAGAAATTATTCCCTCAGTCCTTATCCTCCCAGCCAGGTGAGCTTTGCGTAGACTTCTATGCAAGCATCGATTGTGGCTCTTCTCCCGCTCGTTTTGGTAACTTCTTTGCTTCTATATCTGTCTCTTCTTCCAGGCTATAAGTCACTGAGTGCTTGTTTTTATCTGTAATCTCAGCCAAACATAGGGCTTGGCATGTAATTTACCTGCTCACTTAAATTAGAACCAAGAATATTAGATGAAAAGTTATAATGATGATAGTTTAGAACAGATGAAAAAAGTGGAGTATGTGATATTAGTTTAGTATGGGAAAATAGATGATAATAAAAACATCTGCTATTTATTAAAACATTATTATGTGCCAGACATTAAACTCAGTGCTAAAAACATCATTTCTTTGTTCCAGATTAAATTCAAAATTGAAACATATATCCTATTAGGTATGATATTAAAATTAAATGAATATTAATGTCTTAATAAACATAACTTCTAAAACTAAATTTAAAAGTGCATTCGTTTCCAGACTATTCCTAACTGGATGGTAGGACAGGCTTTAAGTGGAGGAAAAGGTCCTTAAAAAAAAGACAGAAGTCATCCTTGTTTCTCTATATTTCGTTTTTAAACATTACTACAAATGTGTATACTTGGCTACATGGCAGAGATCTTCCGGAAAGAACACAGTACTCATTTATAACATTTGGGACATGGCCTGTTGGGTGAGACAGAGGGCTATTGGGGAAGTGAGCCCAGATGAGACCCTGGGTAATTCAGGGCTTGGTGCTGTAATCAACGGTTAATTGTAAAGCTGAGCTAAGTGCATCCTCCCAACCTGAGGCCCAAAGTGGGATACTTGAAGCCATGGTGACTTAGCACCATTCCTGATTTCATTCAGTAGGAAGCCTCCTCATTAGGAAGCCTTGTGTGTAATTTTCGAACAGGAAGTCTCATGACTGCTAGCTTTGTATTTCTCTGATAAGTATATTATCTTAAATTGATATACTGCTTATAGTCACTGATAAGTCGTTTTGAGACATACATTTAGTTTTGCTTTACATAATATTTATGTTATTCTAGCAATGTAGAATTACATTCTGAAATGCTTTGAATTGCACTATCTTAAACACAGTTTTATCATACAGTTTTCTCACATTTTTTATGGCACTTTTCCTCCCCCTTTTGGCCTGATTTTGTTGTGTCCTGAATTTCTCACTGTTTTATGCCCAGTCTTTGTTTAATTCTAATAGAGTCTACCAGTAACGTGAGTTATGCCCATTCTTTATTTAATTCTAATAGAGTCTACCAGTAACGTGAGTTACGCCCAGACATCCTTCATTGACTTCTAATACGTAGAGTCTACCTGTAAGGGTACCCTCCCCCGAGGCCGGGCCCCTTGTCCCCGCACCCCGAGCGTCCCGCTGAAGCCCTGTCTGTGCTTCTCCGCAGGGACGCCGCCGCCCGGGCGCTGTGGGAAGCCCTGCTGAGCGCCCGCCACAAGGAGGCGCTGCTGGAGGCGCGGAGACGGCTGGTGGAGGCGGCCAGCGGGGCCGGCCTGCCCGTCCGGATGAGCCTGGGTAAGCCGCCCGCCCGCGCGCGGGACCGCGGGCCAGCCCGGGCGCACGCGGTGGAGACGCGGGCCAGCTTGGAAGAACGAGGGCAGGAACCGTGCCCTGTGCCTGGACTCGCACCCGAAGCCGTTAAGGCCTTCCACTCAACTCGGGGCCCTGGGAGAGTCTTGCTTGTAACAAGTGAATCTGTTGGTTTCTGAGCACAGGTGGAACCATGCACACTGGTTTGCATTCTACCCCTGCTCCCCTTCCGCCCCCCACCCTTCTACTTACAGGAGATGAAGGCTCTCCTATCAGTTTTCAATGAATGGACAAACTGTGGAACTTGATTTATTTATTTATTGGGGGGTACAATGTGCTGGTTTCATATACAATCTGAACTGTTTCCATCAAACTGATTAACACAGCCTTCATGGCATTTTCTTAGTTATTGTATGAAGACATTTGTATTCTGCATTTAGTAAAATTCACCTGTACCCTTCTAAGATGCACCGTAGGTGTGGCCCCACCAATTACCCTCCCTCCACCCCAGCCGCGCCCCTCCCCTCCCTTGTCCCTTTCTCCGTATTCTTGTGTGGGAAAAAAAAAAAAAGAAAACCCACTGAGCAGCCCACATGCCCTGCCTGGCCCTGCCTTGGAGGGTCTGCTTAGTGTCCAGTCCCCTAAGCGTCGCTGCTTCTGCTGCAGGGGATTATTTACCTAAGTTTTTTCTATTTCTCTCTCTCTTTTTTTTTTTTTTTCATGTCCAGCTTTGTCTTTGGTATGAAAAGAATATGGCCACGATAGAATTTAAGTTTTAAATGGCTTTTTTCTTTTAACGAAAAAGTCAGTGAACCACACAGAACTAACGCTTCAATTTAGAAAAGAAAACCAGCTTTTTATTTTTGTGTTTTTAAAAAACTATTCAATCATTTTATTGATATGGAAATACTTGAATGCAAATGTTGAACCTGGTTAATAGAATTTATTTCTGGAAACTTTCAAAAATTTATCTCTCCATTTTAAAAATAAGGTTTCTCTTTTACAATCTGCTTTCAGGTATCTAGTAAATGTTAGTGTATTTTACTAGATGGGAAAAGCTTTCTGTGCTGACACTCTGAGCCTAAATTCTTGTTTGCTTGCGGGTGGGGGGAAGCAAACATCAAACTGTCAAGTTGAAATAGAGCAACATTTTGGAAATAGAAGAATATGAATGAACCCAGGAGGAAAAAAAGACATAGGATTATAATATGAAAAAAAGACTCATACCTTTTAGCGTAATAACTAACATTTATTGAGTATTTACAAGGTGCTACATCTTTTTTTTTTTTTGTTTTGAGGCACAGCCTCAAGCTGTCACCCTAGGTAGAGTGCCGTGGTATCACAGCTCACAGCAACCTCCCATTCCTGGGCTCAAGCGAGTCTCCTGCCTCCGCCTCCCTAGTAAGCAGGGACTATAGGCGCCCGCCACAACGCCCGGCCATCATTGTTGTTTGGCGGACTGGGCTGGATTTGAACCCACCACCAGCTCAGGTGTACGTGGCTGGCGCCTTAGCCCGCTGAGCCACGGGCGCCGAGCCATGGTGCTAGGTCTTTTAACTTTATGTGTGTGTTAGCTTAATTCCTGCAGTAATGAGATTGGTACCATTAGTATAGCATTTTTCAGATAAGAAACTGAAGCAGAGAAAAATTAAGTTGCTCAAGGCTATATATGTGATAGGTGATATGACGACTGGAATTCAAAGCCAAACATTCTCATGCTAGAGTGTGCACTTTATTTAGAAAATCATCCTAATTCTGTATAACCAATGCCAGAAATCCTTCATGTGGTTTTGGAGGGTGAATGCTTTTTTATTAGTTTTGAATTAATTAATGAAATATTATACTGAGAAAACAATTGAGCAGAAGGATGTGTTCTGGTCTGGCCCTCACTCTTAGAGTGGTCTTAAAGTTGCTAATTCTCCTGGCATTTATCTAATTCTCCTTCCTTTCTTTCTTCCTCCCTAGCTCCCTCATTCTTCTGCCTTCTCTTTCTTAATTTCTTTCTTCTTCTTCTTTGTTTTAAAGAGATGAGATCTTACTCTATCACTCAGGCTGGAATGCAGTAGCATAATCATAGCTCATTGCAGCCTTGAACTCCTGTGAGCTCAAGTAGTCCTTCTGTGAGCCTTCCTGGTAGCTGAGATTACAGATGAGCCACTGACCCGGTTCTTCCTTCTTTTTCTTTCCATAGTCCTAGATACACATTACTAACAAGTGTGTTTACCATATAGAATTCCTTATTCATAAGTATGCTAAAAATGATAATTAGCTCATTATCATAAGTTAATTATCATAAGTCCAGGAAGTCAGGAATGCGCAAAGAGTCTTAAGTTAACTTATATTGTGTTTCACTGATACAAACTTATGATGCTATCACAGAGCTTACATCAATTTTTATTGCTTAGTGCAGGACTCTCAAAAGATCAACAAACTTTACTTTTCTAAAAGGCTGTATCTTGTAAAATAATCAGAGTCAGAAATTTTAAAAAGAAGTGGGTAACTTCACAAGGAAGTCTAAATGTTTGAGTTTTCTGTAAGCCCACCCCAAAGAAGTGATTTGCTTTGTCCCTAAACCCCAGATGTGAGGGTAGAGTTGGGGAGAAAAAAGAAAGTTGGAAAGAAATAAATGATTGTTAGCAGACTTCTGTTGTAGAAAGGATCAAAAAGATTGGCTGAGAGCACAGACTAACCATGTGCCAACTACAGTTTGATAAAAGATAATGCAGAGTGGCCCCCCCATTTTCACTTCATATCACTAGCCAGAATTTCTTATATGTTTCATTTCTTACATGTTTCATTTAAGTATAAACTGGAATATAACCATAAACAATAAAGGAGAGAGCTGGAGCTTTAAAACATACTAAAACATTGATATTTGAAAACTTTTTATCATATAGATTTTAAAATTATGAAGTGTACATTGAACTGTTTTCCCATCCTCATTGTAAATTCTACTGAAGTATAAACTTTTCTGACTGACTGACTTTTTTTAAGAGGTGAGGGTCTTACTCCTGGGCTCAAGCTATCCTCCCTCCTCCGCCTCCTGAGTAACTTGGGACTACAGGTGTGCGCCATCATGCCTGGCTAATTTTTGAGTTTTTTCTTAGAGAAGGGGTTTTGATGTGTTACCTAGGCTGGTCTTAGACTCAAGTGATCCTCCTGCCCCAGCTTCTCAGTAGCTGGATTACAGGTGCAAGCCACCATACCGCGCAAGTATTAAACAGATTTTAATTCTAGACTGAAGATTCTCTTGAATTGAAATTTATTGAGAGGGATCTCATTGAAACTTCAGATCTTATATGTATAATTTCTCAGTACATGAGAAGTTCATATGAAAACATTTGAACACCAAGAGAAATGAACATCCTTCTTTTAAAGAAAAAAAGGTTTAACTGCTAAAACACAAAACATTCATTTTATCATTGCACGTATAAACATATACCACCTTTCAGAGAGCTTGTTTTTAAAATATCAGTTAACTAGAGGGATGTATTCCACAAAAGTGACTTTTGAAACACTGAGACCAAATGTATTTTCCCCACTAGGTATCAGAGTGAAAAAAGTATTCTGAAAGTAACAAAACAGGTAGACCATAAGAAATCCATTAGTTTGAATGCCAAATGGCCATTCACAGAAGAAATGAATAGAAAATGGCCACCTCACACAGTTGTTCATTTACAGAGACTCTTTCTCTGGAATCTTCACCAGGTTGTCCTATAGCTCTGTGCAAAATGGACATATCCTTCCATGTATAAGGGTGGCAGATATACCCTGTTAGATATCCAATCGGAGCTGACATGGAACGTATCTCTTCAGGGTATTGTCCTTTCTTTTGAAGACAGATGTCTTGAAAGAGTAGACTAGACCTGATGCCTGCTTCTTTATATTTTCTTATTTATTACTCTAGTGCAGTCTGGCTTCACTTTCTTATTGAAAAGTTTCCTAGACAACTAAATATGAGGACATTTCTCTCCCCCCTCGCCCTGTGCACTTCTTTGGATCATCCAGCACTAGACTATTGCCCCTGTCTTGTGTCTCTGTGTTTTCTGTGACGTTAGGCTCTGCTGATGGTGATGGATACTGGGGCTGAATCACAATTCTGCCCCTTATTGGCCAATATTCAGTTTCTTTGGGGGAAAATGTCTGTTTCGTAGAATTTTGAAGGAGAGTGAAAACTGTAAGCAGCGTGAAGGTTATGACTGTCCGGCAAACTGGAATTGGTGTGCTGTGATTATATTTTCTCCCCATGGGAAAATTTACACGTGAAACCAAATTATAAGAACATTACTTAACGAATGTGAAATCAAAGCAAACATACCAAGTTAGATGATTTTCCTTTTCTTTCTGGGAAATGTACTTATTCTTTCCACTTTGTATGTTTTTTTTTTTTTTTTTTTAGTCTTTATATTAAATCTCTCCCTTCCTATAACATAAGTCTTTGTGCAGAATTCTAAATAGTTTTCTACTTCCAGCTTGGCTCTGATTCCATTCCATTACCTCTTCCCTGACACTGCCCCCATCACCTCTCTCCCTCAAGCAATACTGACTGTATTTGTGATCACACTTGCATAGAAAAATTTCTTGAGCTACATTTCCTGGTGATAATCTGATCCTTTATGTTGTGATGCTTTTTAGTTTGCTCTCCTAGGTCTGGGGCACCTTAGCATCAGCCCCACATGCTCACCACTACTTTATTTTCTCCAAATTAAATGTGATGAGTTGTTACAACCACTCGGAAAAAGACAGGCTTTTCCTTCTACTAACATGATTGCCTCTAGTCTGAGCCATTTGCAAAGCTTTAGTTTGTTAACATCCTTCCTAAAATGTGAATTCCAGAGCTGAATAAAGATGTCTTGTTCGGTGGCGCCTGTGGCTCAAAGGAGTAGGGCACTTGGTCCCATATGCTGGAGGTGATGGGTTCAAATCCAGCCCCGGCCAAAAACTGCAAGAAAAAAAAATGTCTTGTTCTTCCCTTATTTTTGGATGCTTCACTGTGCTTCTCTTAATGGTCTCAGATAAGATTAGTGATTTTTATTTCCAGCCAATGCTACACTTAACTATCATTTTCCACTCTCAACATTTATCAAGATTGGCTTTGAAAAACTGCAATAAATCGAAATACCCTAAAATTTTATTCCATATATGTTACTTTGAATATTGTGGACATTTTAACAATATTAATTCTTATGATCCATGAACATGGGGTATCATTTATTTATGTCTTCAATTTTTTCTTTTTTGCAAATTACAGGATTTCCATTTATTTATTTATATATATTTTGAAAAGTAAATTTATTTCAGATTAATGTGAGTGTACAAACAACTGGGTCAAAATCTTTGATTTTGTTGGGTAGAGTCCCTCTTGTGGTTATGTCCCACACACAAAAGGTGTGCCAGCCCCCCGCAACTCTATGCCCATTCAGTCAGAGCACCCCAACTCTTTCATCTCTCCTTCCCCCACTACCCCTCCCCCAACTTGAATTGAAATGAGTTTTTCTCCTACATGGGCATGCATCAGCTCTTCTACTGGCTTCATATGAGGATTGAGTACATTGGATACTTGCTTTTCCATTCTTGTGATATTTTACTAAGAAGAACATGTTTCAGCTCCATCCGGGTAAACACAAAGGATGTAAAGTCTCCATCTTGTTTATGGCTGAATAGTATTCCATGGTGTACATATACCACAGCTTGGTAATCCAGTCCCGAGGTGATGGGCGTTTAGATTGTTTCTACGTCTTGTTCTTCAGTTTTTTTCACTGATGCTTTATAACTCGTAGAGTGCAAAGCTTTCACCTCCTTAGTTAAATTTATTCCTAAGTATTTTTTTTTTTTGATGCTATTATAAACAGGATGGTCTTCTTGGTTCCATTTTTAGCTAGGTCATTATTTTTATATAAAATTGCTACCAATTTTTTGTGTGCTGATTTTATATACTACAACTTTACTGAATTTGTTTCTTAATTGTAATCTTTTTCTGTGGAATCTTTGGGTTTTTTTATATATAGTATCATGTCATCTGAAAATAGAGATAATTTTATTTCTTCTTTTTCAGTTTGGATGACTTTTATTTCTTTTTCTTATCTGATTGCTCTTGCCAGTACTTGCAATACTGTGTGAAATAGAAGTGGTAAGAGTGGGCATCTCACTTTTATATTGGGTCTTAGGGAAAAGGCTTTCAGTTGTCCTCCATTGCTTATGATATTACGTGTAGATTTTTCAACAGTAGTCTTAATTATGTTGAGGAACTTTCCTTCTATATCTAAATTGTTAAGAATTTTTATCAAGAAAGAATGTTAAACTTTATGAAATGTTTTTTCGGTGTCAGTCAAGGTGATCACAGGGCTTTTATCTTTCATTCTGTTAATATGATGTATCACATTAATTGATTTGCTTATATTAAACTAGCCTTGCATGTTAGAGATAAATCTTACTTGGTTATGATGAATAATCCTTTGGCTATGTTGTTGAATTTGGTTTTCTTATATGTCATTGAGGGTTTTTACACCAATGTTTATCAGAGAGATTGACCTGTTGTTTTTTTTTTTCATGGAGTGTCTTTGTCTAGCTTAGCTGTCAAGGTGATAGTGACCTCAGAAAATACTTTTGGAAGTATTTTTTTTAGCTCTATCTTTTGGAAGAGTTTAAGAAGTATTGGTAATAACTCTTTTTTGTGTGGTAGAATTCATCCATGAAGCCATCTGGTCCTGGACTTTTCTTTGTTGAAAAATGTTTAATTACTACTTCTATCTTTCTACTTCTATTTGTCTGATCAAGCTTCTATTTTTTCCTGATTCAACTTTTCTAAGATTTTTAAAGATATTTATTCATTTTCTCTAGGTTATCCAATTTGTTGGCAAATAATTATTCATAACAGTCCCTTTTGATCCTTTTTATTTCTGAGGTGTCTGTTAAATGCCTTCACTTTCATTTCTGATTTTATTTATTTGAATCTTCTCTCTTTCTAGATATGGGTTTATTGACTTTGTTTATTTTTTTCTTTTTTTGCTGTTGCTATTTTAATTTACTTTTTTCTTTATTAAATCATAACTGTACATTACTGCACTTATGGGGTACAATGTGCTAATTTGATATACAATGTGGAATGCTTACATCAAACTGATTAACATAAGCATCACCTCGCTTATTTATTTGTTGTGGTAAGGCATTTATACTCTATTCTTAATAGTTTTGAGATGTACCATTGCATTATGCACATGAGGTGAGGTTCCACCAAATACCCTCCCTCCTCCCAACCTCACCCCTCCCCTTCCACTCCCTCCTCTTTCCTCCTTCTTTCTGGACTATAGTTATGTTTTATCATTTGTATGCATTTGTAGGTGATTATATATTGGTTTCAGAGTAGTATTGAATACATTGGATACTTTTTATTCCATTCTTTTTATTTTTTTTTACATTTTTCAATGTATTTATTTATTTATTCATTTTTTGCCATTGTTGTTTTACCTGGCCCAGGCTGGGTTCAAGCCTGCCAGCCTGAGATACTTTACTAAGAAGAATATTTTCCAGATTTATCCAGGTAAATATAAAAGATGTAAAATCTCCATCTTTATTTATGGCCGCATAGTATTCCATGGCATACATATACCACATTTTGTTAATCCCTTCATAAGTTGATGGGCACTTGGGCTGCTTCCATGACTTGGCAATTATGAATTGGGCTGCAATAAACATTCTGGTTCTGGTGCAAATGTCTTTGTTGTAAAATGATTTTTTGTTGTCTGGGTATATACCTAGTAGAGGAATTGCAGGATCAAATGGTAGGTCTAATTTTAGTTCTCTGAGTGTTCTCCAAACTTCTTTCCAAAAAGGCCGTATTAGCTTGCATTTCCCACTAGCAGTGTAGAAGTGTTCCCTTCTCTCAGCATCTAGGCCAACATCTGTAGTTTTATTTTGTAATGTGGGCTAATCTTACTGGAGTTAGATTATATCTCAAAGTGGTTTTGATTTGCATTTCTCTGATGATTAAAGATGATAAGCATTTTTTCATGTGTTTGTAGGCTATGTGCCTATTTTCAGAGAAGTTTCTGTTTAAGTCTCTTGTCCACATAGAAATGGGGTTATTTGTTCTTTTCTTATTGGTTAGTTTGAGTTCTCTGTGGATTCTAGTTCTCAGACCTTTGTTGGAAGCATAACCTGCAAAAATCTTCTCCTATTTCTGAAGGTTGTCTGTTTGTTTTACTTACTGTTCTCTTGGCTGTGCAGAAGTTTTTTAGTTTGATCAGATCCCAGTAATGTATTTTTGGTGTTGCTTTAATTGCTTGGGGGTGGGGGGGTCTTCCTCATAAAATATTCTCCCAGGTCGATTTCTTGAAGTGTTTTCCCTGCACTCTCTTCTAGTATTTTGATAGTTTCATGTCTTAAGATTAAATCTTTTATCCAGTGAGAATCAAATTTATTAATGGTGAAAGGTGGGGAGGTCCAGTTTCAGTCTTCTACAGGTTGTCAGCCAGTTCATCCAGCACTGCTTGTTAAATAGTTTTTCCCACACTGAATATTTTTGATAGGCTTGTCAAAGATCAAATGACGATAAGTAGCTGGGTTCATCTCTTGGTTCTCTATCTATTCTGTTCCATAAATCTACCATGCTCGTACCATGCTGTTTTGATCACTATAGATTATTATAGATAGATCACTATCTGTTTTGATCACTTAGTATTTGATCACTATAGCCTGAAGTCTGGTAACGTGATACCTCCTGATTTTTTTCTTATTTCTGAGTAATGTATTTGCTATTTGAGGTTTTTTCTGATTCCATATAAAATGAAGTACTATTTTTTTCCATTTCTTTAAAGTATGACAATTGTGTTTTAATAGGGATTGCATTAAATCTGTAGATTGCTTTGGGTAGTATGGACATTTTAACAATGTTGATTCTACTCAGCCATCAGCATGGTATTTTTTTCCATTTGTTAACATCTTCAGCTATTTCTTTTCTCAGAGTTTCATAGTTCGCTTTATAGAGATCTTTCGCGTCCTTTGTTAGGTAAATTCCCAGATATTTCATCTTCTTTGGCACTACTGTAAAAGGAATAGTCCTTGACTTTATTTTCAGTTTGACTATTATTGCAATATATAAAAGCTACTGATTTGTAAGTATTGATTTTGTATCCAGAAACACTGCTGTATTCCTCGACCGCTTCTCACTTCTAAGAGTTTTGAAGTTGAGTCCCTGGGATTTTCCAGGTATAGGATCATATCATCAGTGAAGAGTGAGAGTTTGATCTCCTCTGACCCTATTTGGATACCTTTTATTGCCTTTTCATGCCTGATGCGATGGCTAAGACTTCCAGTACTATGTTGAATAGCAGTGGAGACAGTGGGCATCCTTGCCTTGTTCCTGATCTTAGTGGAAATGTTTTCAGTTTTATACCATTCAATATGATATTGGCTGTGGGTTTGCTGTAGATGGCCTCTATCCATTTAAGAAATGTCCCTTCTATGTCTTTTTCCTTACGTGTTCTGATCATGGAAGGATGCTGAATATTATCAAAAGCTTTTTCTGTGTCAATTGAGAGAATCATATGGTCTTTGTTTTTTATTTTATTGATGTGGTGTATTATATTTATAGATTTGTGTATGTTGAACCAACCCTGTAACCCTGGAATAAAACCAACTTCATCGTGGTGTATAATTTTTTTGATGTGTTGTTGAATTTTGTTTTCTAAGATCTTATTGAATATTTTTGCATAAATATTCATTAATGATATTGGTCTGTAATTTTCTTTCTTTGTTGGCTCCTTTCCTGGTTTGGGTATCAGGGTGGTATTTGCTTCATAGAATGTGTTGGGAAGTATTCCTTCTTTTTCTATGCTTTGGAAAAGGTTGTCTAATATAGGTACTAGTTCCTCTTGAAAGGTTTGGTAGAATTTGGATGTGAAGCCATCTGGTCCTGGACTTTTCTTTTTTGGGAGATTTCGTATTGTTGATGCTATATCAGTGATTGATATAGGTCTATTCAAGGTCTCTAATTATGTCTGGTTGAGTCGAGGAAGGTGGTGTGATTCCAGGTATTGGTCCTTTTCCTTCATATTTTTGTATTTCTGGGAATAAAGATTTTTGTAGTAATCATTGAGGATTGTTTAAATTTCTGAGGTGTCATTACTTCTCCTTTATCGTTTCTGATAGATGATATTAGAGATTTTATTTTTCTGTTTCTGGTTAGGTTGGCCAAAGGTTTATCAATTTTATTAATCTTTTCAAAAAACTAACTTTTTGTTTTGTTGATCTTCTGAATGATTCTTTTGTTTTCAATTTCATTTAATTCTGCCCTAATTTTGGTTATTTCTTTTTTTCTACTGGGTTTGGGGTTGGAATGTTCTTCATTTTCCAGTTGCTTGAGATGATTAAGTTGTTGGCTTCCTCTTTCTGTTTTCTTGAAGGCTTCCAATGCTATAAATTTCCCTCTTTAGGATTATCTTTGCAGTATCCCATAGGTTTTGATAATTTGTGTCTTCATTATTATTTCATTCCCAAAATTTGGCGATTTCCTTCTTAATCTCGTCTTTGACCCAGCTATCATTCAGCCTAAGATTATTTATTTTCCATGACTTTGTTTGAGTATGAAGATTCCTCTTGTTGTTGAGTTCAACTTTTATTCCATGGTGGTCCAAGAAGATACAAGGAATAATTTCTATTCTTTTAAATTTGCTGAGGTTAGACTTGTGTTCTAGGATATGATCTATTTTGGAGGATGATCTGTGGGCTGATGAGAATATATATTCAGTTGTATTAGGATGAAATGTTCTGTAGAGATCTGTAAAGTCTATTTGTTCTAGGGTCAGGTTTAAGTCTAATATTTCTTTGTTTAGTTTCTTTTTGGAGGATCTATCCAAAACTGTCAAAGGGATGTTAAAATCTCCAACTATTGTAGTGCAGGAAGATAACAAGTTGTTCATATCCATTAGGATTTGCTTTATAAATTGAGGATCCTTCTGGTAGGGTGCATAAATGTTAAATATCTAAATCTCTTCATGTTGAGTGTTTCACTTGACAAATATGTAATGACCATTCTTATCTTTGTTAGTTTGGTTAAAGCCAATTGTATCTGCAAGTAAATTGCAAACCCTGCTTTTTTCTGGTTTCCGTTTGCCTGTATTATAGAAGTTTATCCCTTCACCCTGAGTCTATTTTTATCCTTTAAGGTAAGATGAGACTCCTGTATACAGCAGATGAGTTTATGTATCCAGTCACCAGCCTGTGCCTCTTTACAGGGCAATTTAAACCATTCACATTGAGAGAATTGATAAGCCTGGTTGTGTTTTGGATGTCATGATTTTTGGATGTCCAGTGGACAATTTTAATTCTTTCACCACTGTGGAAGTTGGGTTTTGTTCAAAAATTTCTGGGTGAGTTTACTTTGGAGAGTAGAGCATTGTGCTGGTCATTGTGGAGGATGGGTCTGAGAATATCCTGGAGAGCTGGTTTTGTTATGGTAAATTTCTTCAACATGTGTATGTCATTAAAGTATTTGATGTCTCCATCACAAATGAAACTCAGTTTAGCTGGATAGAGGATCCTGGGCAGGAAGTTATTTTGTTTTAGGAGATTGAAGGTCGATGACCATCCTCTTCTGGCTAGAAATATTTTGGCTGAGAGATCTACAGTCATTCTGATATTTCTCCCTTTGTAGCTGATGCTTTGCTTATGTGTGGCTGCTTGCAGAATTGACTCCTTCATCTTAACTTTGGCCAAGTTAATCACAATGTGTCTAGGAGATGCTGTATTTGGATTGAGTCTTGCTGGGGTTCTGAAACTGTCTACTATCTGAAGTTCTGTATCTCTTGCAATGCTTGGGAAATTCTCCTCAAATCTCTTGGAGTAGAGCATCTGTACCTTTAAGACCATCCTCTTCTCCTTCAGGAATTTCTATAGATGAATGTTTGATCTTTTGGAGTGATCCCACCACTCTTTCAGGGAATGATCAGTTTTTGCTGTCCATTTCTCTGCCTCTTTGAGCATTTGGGAATGTTCAAAAGCTTTGTCTTCAGTTTCAGAAGTCTTTCTTCTGCCTGGTCAACTCTGTTACTGAGGGATTCTACTGTATTTTGGAGCTCCTCAACTGCCTTTTTAATTTCCTTGAGCTCTGCTATCGCTTTTCTCATTATGTCCCTATCTTTGGCGACTTTGTCTTTGACTTGATTAATTTCTTGAGACAACTTTAGAACTATTCTTTGAAATTCAATTTCTATCTTTTTTGCTATCCATATTCTGAATTCGATTTCTGACATTTCTGCCATTTGTCTATGAATGACATCTTCAGTTGTGTCTCCTTTGTCCTTTCTTGGGGGGTTTGATCTACTCTGGTTATTCGTGTTGCCAGAGTTCTTTTGTTAGGTCTGTATCATGTTTATTTTCCACCGTTTGATTATTAGAACTGGTAGGGTGAGAGTGAATTGGGGTTCCCAGGTAGTAGACATAGCCCCTTACCAAAGTGCTAGGCTTTGTAATTGTGGCTTATCTCCTACAACATTACAAAGGCCCCTTTCAGAGTTTTGTCCAGAGACTCTGAGGACCTACTTGGTGAGATAGTGCAAGCTAGCTCTGTTTTGATATCAGCCAACCTCTACCCTATCCTGAAGCCATGGTATTGGTTTAAATCTTGGCTGTGAAGAGATACAAACAGCTGTGGTACCCAGCCCCCACCCTTCAGTTCTTTTCCACTACAGAACTTTGAAGGTCAACCTCAGAATGTCCCCGAGTGGACAGCCCCAGACATGAGTTCCTATTAAATTGTGTCAGGCAGTGCCAACCCTGCTCAACAGAGAGGGATTCAGGGGTCTCCAACAGCACAATTGGAGCCAGGAATCCACACTCTTACCTACCAGACTCAGTCCACACTGTTGTCCACTTCTCTGCTCACAGGCCCCGTTGGAGCCAGGGGCCACATCCCTGCCCACCAGTCTCAGTCCACAACCAGTGGGCCTCTGCTTGCCAGACTGGTTGGAGTCAGAGGACCATCCCCCCACCTGCCAGTGTCAGTCCATTGCCTGGCAAGCCTCTGTTCGCAGGCTCTGTTGGAGTCAGGGCAGCACACCCTGCCCGCAGGTCTCAGTCCTCACCCGGTAAGCCTCTGCTCAGTGGTCCCTGCTGGAGACAGGGGACCACAGTCTTGCCCTCAGGTCTTGGTTCATACCCAGCAAGCCTCTGCTCGAGGGTTCTGTTGGAGTCAGGGGATCACGCCCTTGCCCTCAGGTCTCAGTCCATGCCTGGTAAGCCTCTGCTTGCAGGCCCAGTAGGGGCTGGGGACCAGCCTTGCCCGCTGAACTTAGTCCACACAGGGCAACCACTCTCTTGCTGTGGGTGCTGTCAGAGCTGGGGGTTCTGCACCCCATCCCACCAGACATAGCCTAAAGCCTCAACACCACTACTGGCTGCGCATAGTCATAACCAGGGGACTGCTTCTCCCGCTGAGCATCCTTTTCTTCCCTGTTAGTCACAAATTCCATCTTGATGGTTGGTGGTCCACACTATGCCCAGATCTCTCAGGAAAAGACCAAACACTCTGTGCTCTGCAGGGGGCAGAACTTCAGACCACCATGTGTGGGGGCAAAAGGGTGGACTGTAAGTTTGGACTTGTGGGGGAAAATATCTGTTCAATTTTAGGCCTGGCGGGGTGGTGTCTAGGTTCATAAGTGGGACCTCCCTGGAGAAAGAAACCTGGTGTTTAGTGGCTCTCTCCAGCAAGGTAAAATGAGAGGTCTTTTGTTCCCTGCTCCCTCACAGATAGCCTGTGGTGGGCCTCCTGCTTGGGGGAGGGGTCTCCCGTCCTCCAGTTCATAGGCTTTGTACCTGTAATTTGTTTTCTTGAATGCTCTTCCTTAGAGTTTCAGCTTGCTGAGCTTCTTTCTTGGCTCAGCTCCTCACCTTTGGCTTCATAGAGTCCAATTCCATCCAGTTTTTCTCCCTCTGGTCAGGAGCCTCTGCTGAGGGTTGCTACCAGTCAGCCATCTTCCCAGAATTCCCTATGAACACTTTTAGAAACAGAAATGAGATTAAATGTGCATCTCTCTATACAATCAAAGTCTCTCTAAATTTCCAGATAATCAGTTATTTTGGAGGGGATTTAGACATGGTTTTTATGCATTTATTTTTGTAGTCTGTCATTGGAAGGTGGTTAATGAAAGCTGCCTAGTTGATACTTGAAATAACGTGTAGAAATAAAGGAACTAAGAATGGAATAACCGTATTGTGTAGACAAACGAAATGAAGACTCACTTTTAGATGACTGTCATCAGGGCTGACCCTCAGGTGTGGCGTATCCCAGGCCCGTAATTTACTGAGGAGGTTTTCTTATCTCAAGGGCCCTTTCCATGTCGGATGGCCTTGGTTATCTTTTACCCAGGTAGACTGCAGCTGGTCTGAGGATAGCTGTGAATCAGTGCTTTTTTATCAACTGGAGACAGTTGACGGTGTGTGCTGCGGGGGGCTGTGGTCAAGTGCAAGTCCCTACTATATTTGGTTCTTTATGAGTCCAGAGCAGGAACTATATTTGGTAAGCCTCTTAAGACTATCTCGTGCCATTTCCTCTGAGGCTCTTAGCACAGTGACTGTGAGGCCCACCCCAAGTCCTCATCCTACATGCTGACCTGGTGGCTGTGGCTGGAGGTTTATGTTCTTCTGGACTCAGGTTTTCCTCTGTGCAGTAGGGATAGTGAGACCTGATTTTTCAGGTTGCAGTGAGGAATAAATGAAGTCATAAATATTAGTTCCAGGCATGCAGGAACCCTCTCTCCCTTCCCTCCAATGTAATCTAAAAGATAGCCATCTGCCACTAAAGTTGAGCTGTGCTGACTGGGTGCCCGTATTAAAGACACGTGGTTATTGCATCAGTATCTCTCACTTATCTGCTTTTCTTTGATGATTTACTGTGTGTCCCTTTGCTTTTAGGGCAAATGCCTAGTTTCCTGAAATGGTGTTTACTTAACTTAAAATACAGTCTTTGCTGCTCCCTGCCCACCATGTTTTGCCTGGTGATCAAGCTGTTTAAAGACACCTCCATCCTTCGTCATCCTTTCCATTCCGGATCCTGGGCTCAGGCAGGGGGTGGATTTAGTTAATAAGAACATTCTGCATTAGTTAAGCAGAGTGGAGTCCCTCACTCTACCTCTCTGGGATGCACAAACGAAGACTGGGTGTATTTTGCATATTTTCCTGCAATGACACAGTGATTCTGTGGCTAAACCAAGATTAGACCCTGCTGCTTTTGAAAATCTGACATTTTGCTTCAAGAGTAAACTGTGTTGCTTCCAAAACAACTAGTTGAGCTTAACTTTCACGTGGACTTTGTCTGTAAATCTGATGACAGTGTGTTTTTCCTTTGGTCTCGTTTAGACGGGTGTGCCTCCTTGCTTGCTGCCCTGCCCCAGCTCACACCTCAGTGACCCGGCCACAAGTGTTTTGATGCTGCCCATAGTGCTGATTAAACATTTATTATCTTTTGTCCTATTGTTTATAATACTTAAAATCACATCTGTTAGATGATGTTCTCTGTTGTCTCTCACTGTCCTGAGGGCAGCATTCATAAAGAAATGCATCCATCAGTGAGTGTACGAGTGAGCAAGGTGATACTTTCTCATAATTCCTTGTTTAAATATCTCCAGGTTATTAGTTTAAATGCGTGCAGTGTAGGGATGTGAGACGTGCTAATCGAATAAGAAATAGTGTACTTGGGTAGGTAGCTAGGGGTCTTCTGGTGCCTTTGTTCAAATTAGAAAAGATGCTCTCTGTCCTGTGTGCCACCTGGCGCCTGTGCTCTGTGTGGCTGGAGGAGCCGGCCTGCGCTCCTGCCTTCACGTGCTGCTGGCGTGGACGCCCTTCTGCGGGACGCAGCCAGCATGGTCGCAAGAGGGCCTGCTGGCCTTTATCTCTGACTGAGTGTGGGTTTTGGTGTTGCTGCTATGGAGGGCAGTCACCTTTATCCTAGTCAGTTTCCTTAACAGTAGCCCCTGTGAAGATGAAGATACCCCCATTCTGTTTTTGGGACTCTTGTGGTGCTTCCATCTGCTTCTCCAAAGTCAGATTCAGTGAAAATCTGTGTCCCCTCTGATTTTCTACAGAAAATAAAGTTAAATAACAAATGCTGTTAGCATGTGTTGTGCTCTGTACGCAGCACATACTTTATGCTTAAGGCTTAGCTATAGTATTATTTTATTTAAATTGCTTTAACCATTCATTCAACAAGCAGATGTCCATTCTGTGGGTGCTGCTCCAGGTCAGGGGATACAGACATGGACCGAGTGGACAGCAGGGCTGACTGCCTGGGGCGATGGGGCGATGCTGTCGTGGGAGGCTGGACTGACTGCTGAGCTTGCCTAGTCTCCGGGCTCTGGACAACGTGCACTCTCCCGCTCTGTCTCTCCCTACTCAGGGTGCGGCAGGAGAAAATGCACAGGCTTCACCGCTGAGGGGGTGGGGTTGAATCCCCGCTGTGTCATGGGCTAGCTCTGAGCTTTAGTCTCTTCCTCTTAAAATAGGAGAAATAAAGTACTTGCCACGTGTTGTTGTGAACGAGGCTCTGGCCAAAGTGCTTTATACTTGGGGTTTTATAGAATCCTTGAAATAGCCCTCCATGGTGTATCTTGTTAACATCTATATTTAACAGATGAGGAATCTGGGGCCTGGAGGGGTTAGGAAACTGGTCCATGGTGCAGAGCTTCCAGCTGAGTCCAGGCCTGGCTGGGAGGAGGGGCTGCATTTTTCAGTGTGACGGCATGTCACCCACGTCACATGCCCAGACGTGCCAGTGTCCCTGCCGCGTGGCTCAGAGCAGACAGTAGCTGTTATCATTATTGCTGTTCGGAGTTCAGGCCCTTTTTCCCTGCACTATCACTGAGATACATTGTAGCTGTTTAATGAACTGTATTAAATCTCATTGATTATGAATTTTTATGTATGGGAAGGGGAATAACTTGCCTGTCTCTTAAAGGGAAATGCTTAGTGGAATATCTTAAAACGGGAGAAGTTATGAAAATATAAAATATTAGTGAGAGAGGCAAGCCAATTAATGAGATTGGGTATTGGAAAGTTGGAAAGAAGTTAAAAAAAATGGAAGGGTACAGTCTGGTGGTAGATAACATTTGAAAGTAACCTGGCTGGTGGCATTTCTGAGCAAAAGAAACAGAGGCAGTGCATTAATCAGGGACCTGGCATCCTTTATGGCAGTGGAGGACAGAACGGGGTGTGCGGTCTCTAACGTTTAAAAACAAATTTCTCCTTCTGCTGTCCTTTTCTTCCCTGGACACAATTGGTTATGGTCAGTAGATTCTGTTTTACCTGATGAAGTTTTTAGTACATTAAGTCAGACTGTTTTGAAAATTGCTGGACCAGAAAATAAAATGTTTTCTCTATGAAAAGGGGCTTTACCCCAGGGAAGACCATAGCTGTTCAGGAGGAATCTGGAACTGCTGCTCTGCGAACTTCTATCCCTCCCCACCCTTTCCCTAGCATGTCACCAGCAGAAAAAGAATGTTAATAAAAGTTTGTGATGAAACAAAACTGTACATTCAGATGTGGCTGCCAGAACTTTTTATCTTTATGGTTCTCTTGAGTTTGGGGGAGAAACAATTCAGAGCTGCAAATGTATATTGGGAGGAACATTTTCCATTTTGCTAATAGTCACTCCTTTGGTTTTCCCTTGGATTTAATTTATTTTTCTCTCCTTTTGGGTGTTGCTCTATCATAGTCTTTTGTAGCTCTAAGAGGGCCAGAAAACCACATTTGGATGGCATGACACAGCCAAGAACACTCTGCAGCAGTGGTCCACCCTGTGAGGCAGGTCTGTAGGAAGATGCCGCTGAGCTGCTGCCCAGCAAATCAGGTCAGCTGTGCTCAGAAGATGCAGAGGCTGGTGTGGGGGCTCGCACCTGTAATCCTAGCACTTCAGGAGGCCAAGGCAGGAGCATCACTTGAGGTCAGGAGTTTGAGACCAGACTTATCAAAACAAGATCCCCATCTCTATTAAATATAGAATAATTAGCCAGGCCTGATGGTGGGTGCCTGTAGTCCAGGAGGCTGCGGCAGGAGGATGGCTTGAGCCCAGGAGTTTGAGGTTGCTGCGAGCTAGGCTGATACCATAGCACTCTAACCTGGGCAAGAGAGCAAGACTCTGTCTCAAAGAAAGGAATAACAACGAAAATAAATTAGATACAAGAAGCCCCCCCAGGCTCCTCCTTTACCAGGAGACGGGAATATCTGCCTCCCTGAAAGTTTCTGCTTCACTTGACTCTTTTCTGCACCCAGGATTTACATAAGGCCTCGGATGGTCCTGCTCAGGAACCCTGGGAAGCTTTCTGTTTTTTGATTGTACCTTGAGATGATGGCTCTCATCACCAATAAAGTGAGAAATCATCAGGATGTAGTCAAGAGATCCTAGGACATCTTGAAAGATAAATATCCATTTCACTTAAGCTGGTAGGTTAGTCTTTTGGGGCTTTCCATGATAGTCTAGGACTTTGGTGTGGGGTGGCCCTTCCTGAAAAGTCTACGGTTGGTTTTATGTATTTGCTGAGATTTATTTAAAAAATGTAAAAAAAAGGCATATCCTATAAGGAAAGTGAATATTAATGACATTTTAAGGATTTTAAGGATCTTTCTTCCTATGAAGTTTCAATAAAATGCTTAAAAATACATTTTGCTTTGTTGCAGACAGAATACATCTTGAGAGGCTTTATTTCCCTTCTCTGTCTGATCTATCTGCCAAATATTTTGACTTTACATCTCTCATAACCCATGTGCTCTTCCTGTGACTCCACGTGGGAGAGGCATCTCTTTGAAAGTAGAGTTTTGAGCAGAGAAATCTGGACGTCTGGGAGGGGTGGCCAGGATCCACGGCTCCGTGCAATTTTAGTTGCTGAGCCTCCTGCTGCCTCTCTTGGCCCTCAGCTACCTCGGAGGATGTCTGTTTTGTTCCCGGTGTGAATTCTGCCTCTTCTGTGGGGAGTATTTGTTGTTTAGCTCGGGTATAAACATGTGACCTCTCTGTGCCTTGGTGCCCTCATCTGTGAAGGTGCGGCTGTCAGGTGCTGTTGACCTTCTGAAGGTTCCTGGGAGGACGACGTGGCAATGTACAAAGAGGCCTTTTGAGAAGTAGTAAGTGTAGCACAAACATGCAGTGATATGTGGTTAAGTATTACCTTAATTATTGACTTTTACCTGATGCTGACCTCAAAAATTTGATCCCTTTCAGCTCTGTCAAGGACAGTGTTCAATGCTCATCTGGTCACAAAGCAAATTCGGTTAGAAGTACAGCGAAGCTGAGGTCTCCTGTGCAGCCTGGCAGTGGGTGCCCACTGGTGGCTTCTGCTCCGCCTCCCCATTTGCGTCATCTTTTCAGCAGATGTGATCACTCTCTCTCCTTTCTTAGATCAGAGTGGCACCTGGCAGAAGGAGAGAGCACCGTGCTACTGGCGTTGCCGTCTGTGCCCACGTGTGCTGGGCTGGCGTGAAGGTGGGGAGACAGATGTGATTGCCTCCAGGGGTTGGCAGTCTAGGAGGAGGAGACCAACAGTTAAACAGATGTCCGTCCTAGAAGCAGGGTCCGCCGGGTAGGCCTTGCCTGTCCCTGGGCGTAGGGTTCCCAGCTGCTCAGTGAGGTCCTAGACAAGGTGTACAGCATGACTGTCATCATTGAGGTGTCTTCTAAGGAGTCACCGTTTATGGGTCTGTGATAATCCAGAACTGTATATCTGCCAAGCCTTCACAGACGGAAACAAAGGAAAGCCATTGATCTGATGGCATATTTTTCTTAACCATTATTGGTGAGAAATTTCACAAGCTAACTGCATTCTCTAACACTCAACACTAGTATGGTGTGGCATCATATTGTATTGGGACATAATGGCAATACTTGTTCAGTTAACCAAACTGTCAACTTTGCAGAGGTAGCAGAAACGGATGTCTTATGACTTAACACAGGGCACAGGAATTAATGCCGGTATTCACTGCTCTGCTCTGCCATTCTGCAGCACCTTTCTGTTAGGAACTTCAGTTTACCTTCCCTTTTTCTTAAAAAGAACTGTAGAATAATAGCACCTAACATTTGTGTCATGTTTGCCTAGGTGCTTTCCATATAAAAGCTCATTTAATCTTTCTAACATTTGGAAGTCATCCTTATTTTAGAGATGTCTTAAGAGAAATGACACAGCTATTCAGAGGTGCAGGCAGGCCTCACGCTCAGGCAGGCAGCCTCATGCAGCCACACTTTAATGTCAGGACCATCGCCTAGGTGAGAGCTCCACGTTCTCAGCTCCTGTCTTAGAACCTGGAAAAACTGACCTTTCTCATGAGGCCACAGATCAAGAAAGCAGTTGAGTCATATTACCTGTGCTCTAAACGGAGCCAGATCCTCGAGCATAAACATTCTTACTGTGCACACTTGCCTTTGCGTGTTTGTGTGTGCTGTGCTGGAGTGACTGGGGATGAGGTGCTAGTGGTTCTCTGCACATTATCAGAGCAGCTCCTCCTCTGTCACTGGCAGGGTCTTAGCCATGCTGGCTCTTGTCAATCCTAAATCTGGATTAGTGTCCAGGGTGAGAAATTAGGACAAAACTGCTCCTTGAACCGCTGGGCAGCTACAAGAACCTTGGAGAGCCAGACTTTCCAACAAGTCTCGCTGCTGCTGAGGTCCAGTTGGACAATGCCCTTTTCTCTCCATGAAGCTTTCCAAATTTTTCAATCATTTTTTCCCCTGCAAAATTTTGGAAACTTGAGATTCTTTTTCTTTTATTTTCCTCCTTTCTTCTGCTTTTGTTCAGAAATCAGACATCAATAAACTTTTTATTGCTCATCCAATCTAGGAGTTCAGTTTCCCATTTAACTTTTATGAATGTTTTCTTTGTTAAGATGGGTCCTTTCAAACCTTGTAAGAATGTTTTCCCATTTACAAACACAAGAATAGAGTGTTAAAACTAGAAAATTCAACTGGAAGCGTGCACACACACACACACACACACATTCCTAGGCAATTCCATAGAAATTCAGTTCATAGAAATTGCATCTGCAAGAGAAATTTATTAAAAAATGTTATCGATGGCTTCATTATTTGTCTTAGCTGTTTGTTGCAGTCTGCCTCTCTAGTTGATTGCTCTAGGTGGGTGTGTTAAGCGCCGAGAACAGGTAATACATATTATGCTGGTTCAAATGTTGAGAGATGACAAAATCTGGTCCTGCTTCAAAGTAGTTTTGTTATGCTTTTGGTCCAAATGGGTAATGTCACAAGTGTTTCTCTTTGGCTGTGATCTGGAAAATTGTATCCTCTCTCTCATCCGTATATGCTGCAACAGACTTTTAATGTTATTTCAATTAGTTCGTGCATTGCCCTTGATAAGGCTTGGGTTCAAATTCCAGCGTCATCACTTACGGAGAAAGTGTGTGACTTTGGGCAAGTTTATTTAATCTCTTGGAGTCCTTTTCTTCCTTGTAAAAGGGGAAAGTCATAATTTTATGTTGGCCAGCTCTGTGAGGAGTGAGATCAGCATGTCTGTACGTTTCCCACTGGCTTTTTGCAGAGTGAACCCTTGATCAATGTCTCTGTCCTCATTGGTGGTCACCATGCTCACCATTGAATTTCCAATGTGTGACATGCTGGTGACAGTGCCTGGCACGCAGTGGCCCTACACAGGCAGCGTACCAGCTTTGACTGTACATAGGTAGCCCTTGTGACTGGGGCAGAAGCTGCCAGGGCAGCGTTTTGTTCAGTAGATCAGCCAGGAGGAAGTTGTTGACTAGACAAATGACGGCTCTATCTTTGAGTTAGCAGACTTCAGAACGAGGTGGTGGTGGATGTGAACAATGGGATGTGGCAAGTCTGGGGGAGGGAAAAAAAAAAACAAACCAACACTGAAGCTGTTTTAAGGAGCAGCAATTGTGCAGTCACCTCAATTGCTAAAATTTTCCTCTTCTCCCTTGAATGAGGAGAGTAGAAAGGGGCAGAAAGGTTACTAGTCGTGTTCATTAATTTTCTTTCAAGAACTGACACATGTCCCCAGCCCCCTCGCGCCCCCCTGCACCAGCGCTGTTTGGCGGTCTTCTCTTTGCCCCGGAGAAGCCAAAATGTTAAATTGGTGGAGCTTACTAGATCTGACAGAGAAATTCTTCACGTCTGGCCTGAATGTCTAAGTAAATTTGGTTTACTCCTTGTGGTCTGGGGCAAATGCTGGAAGCTATTAGAATGCTGAACAAAACCCTCCATTCAAAGACTGCTCGTTTCCTGCTGGGATAATCCAAGTATCAAACATTAAGAAATATGGGCATGGAGAATGTGGCTGCTCAGTGCGGAACCCACCAAGGTGTCTACAACATCTCCCCAAATGACTCAGAATGTTACTTCCACTTGATCATCTTGAATAAGTGGTTTCTTTTGAAAATAAGCCCTCTACTTCTCCTATCCCACATATAGATGAGGATTGACTGAATTTCCTCTTGTCAGTCAAATTTAGGAGAAGAAAGCTTTGTCCTTCCCTTGAAGTTCCAAGGTCCTTAGTTTTTGGTTTTGCTTCGTTTTGTTCCTTTCTCTTTTCCTTATAAATTTCCTTCTGGACTCCAAGAGTATCCTTCATTAGTCATGGTTGTGGAGTCTATTATTTTAGACTGGGCCTCCACAGGGGCTGGAAACTATTTTGTTGAGAAAGGTCTATGGAGGAGCTATGGTTTATCTCATGAAATATCTGAGTTTGTCATAAATTGTTTCCTTTCTGCACAGAAATTTATTTTCTGTGAAATTGCAGGTGTTCTTTTATAGAGACTTAAAAGGAATAGATTTGATTTTCAGTTCAGGCTTTTTTTTTCTTCTAAGAATAGTATGTTCTTGTGGTGGATTAATTTGGGATGAAATCAGATAACATTGTTGAAATCACGAGGCATGCATAGTGAAAACCATTATTTTAATTCATTTAGGTGCAGCGTATTATACGGCCAGTTGTGCAGGTGAACGCTGGGACATAGTAACCACCAGACAGCTGTGCTCCTGCGCTTACTTACACCGTGCGGGGACTGTTTTCTCCAACAGTCTCTCTGTTGCTAGACTGTAAACTTCTGGAGAACAGGGACAGCGCCTCCTTTGGTATAGTATTTCTGGTTCATACACCACATCAGACAATAATTAATACTTTTTAAGAAAAGAACAAATGAATAAGACATTTTCACAAAATCGAGTGTTGGACCAGGTAGTCTCACAAAATAAAACACTAGGTTTATTGAATTTCCTTTGATGTCTTTGACCTTCCCTTAGCTTATATCTGGGAGCCCTTTTGTGCCTACTGGGCGGTGGAGTTGGTGAGTCTAGTTTTCTCTCATTGAGGAATTCAGCAAACTTACTCATAGAATCTCCACTATATGTGAAATACATGAAAAGATAATGTTGAATGGGAAAAATTAACTTATTTTGATGGCTTTTAAGGAGTTCTAACTGCTCACGATAGCACATGACTCCCTTGTCAGCAGAGAGGAGGCCTGGGTTATGTCAGAGGGAGCATGGTGGTTCCCTCGTGGAGAGTTTTTTGTCTTTTCCCTCAAGTTATTCTGACTTCTCAGACGAAAATATTCCCCATCCAGTAAAAGTCAGAGCAAATTTATGAGTCTGTTTCTGACCACTTGTCCTTTATGCTTTATAAGAAAGAATAAGATTTGTAGGTTACTGTTGGGCCATGTGAGTGGTGGGTAGGGGCCCAGGGCTCCACCGTCCTTGGTTTGTTTATCTTTCCCTGATTCTGGCTGTTTGGGGGATACCGAACCTGGGGTGAGGGCTGCTGTAGACGGTGGCAATGTGGTTAGTTCTCGGGCTTTGGCTCTCACTGAAGTGGTCCCAGGCTTGGCTGCAGGAAAGCCACTAATGAAAAGTAGCCACAGCAGGGCAGGACACATCATCTTGGGTAGAGTGAAATGAAAGGCCCAGAAAAATATCAGTGCATTGCTAATGCTGTGACGGTTGCTCTTTCTACCTGTTCCTGTGGGTTTAGGGTTCCTTTGTTATCCATTCAGCAACTATTTATTAAATATCTGCTCTGTTCTGTGCACCACACACTTCAGGGAGTAGTTAAAAGAGCTCATCAATGAATGTTTGGTGACCAGAAATGAGTCTGATGTGTAAAGGCCTTGAATTGAGTAGGAGATGGAAGTGTGAGGCCGGGGAGGCTGCCATAGGGTAAGGCAGGAGGCAGAGGAAAGCACTTTGGGGTCTGGTAGATGTGAGCTCAAACTCAGGCTCCTTTGGCTTTGGGAAAGTTACTGAATTTTTTTTTTTTCTGTAGAGACAGTCTCACTTCATCACCATCGGTAGAGTGCCGTGGCGTCACAGCTCACAGCAACCTCCAACTCCTGGGATTAGGCGATTCTCTTGCCTCAGCCTCCCGAGTAGCTGGGACTACAGATGCCTGCCACAACACCCGGCTATTAAGTTATTGAATCTTGAACTTCAGTTTCTACATCCTTAAATTGTAACTAATACACACCATCCTGGAAGGGTTACTTTAGGATTTGAAATAAACTATGAAGGAGCTGGCAGCTCTTAACTATTTTATGGTCTCTGCCAAGGGACAGAGAGCCACGGGAGCTCAGAGGAGGAGCTCGCCATCCTGTCGCCATCAGGAGGGGCATGAGGAGGTTGGAGAGGGGACAGGAATCTCACGGGGACACACATCTGTGCCAAGGCTGGGATTTAGGAGTGTGGTGAGAAGAACAGAGAGCAAGTTGTATTCGAAACATGTATTTTTACACCTTTTCGGTTGTTTTACAAGTAGGCACTCAAGCTGCATCATTTGATTTGCAGCATGTGAATCAAATAGTAAGCTTATTTAAGCCTTAGCATGAATCCCAATGCCAAGAATTGTGTATTTCTCCTGTTTTCTCTTGTCACCTCCACACCCCTTTCTACATAGCATCCACCAAGCCATCACAGAAGTGTGACCTGGCTGAGATGAGATCTGTGCTTCAGGGAAGCACCCTTCTGAATCTCTATCAGGATCAGTGGTATTTTAGAAAGCAAGTAGAATGATGATACCGATACTTGAGACTGTTATTGGTAACTCCTAATAATCCGGAATTTTAATTTGTCAGAGACCTCGCTCCTTGGTGAGCCTGGATACACCGGCATCTTCCCAGTCTCTCCACACTGGACTGGACTTTGGCCTCTGTGCTGTGTGCCCAGGCTGCCAAGTACTTGAGATAATGAGAACCTTTCCATCTTGTCAGACCTGCTGAGAAGGGGCTTGTGTCTTACAGAACAAGTCCTCAGAGGGGCCCTCACCACAAGCGTCATCTGCTGTGTTCTCTGCTCTTTACGCTTTCGGATCTGAACCTTGACCTTCCAGCACACTTCCCCCCCCCCCCCGTATAGAACGTAACTTTGTGGTGCTGGGTTGTTAAGAAACCCAACCTATGCCCACCGTAGTTGAGTCTTGATGGTCTTTCTCTGAGTAGGAAAACAATGCCTGGAAGGCTCATTCCATTATTCTAGAACACTTGTTGGACTCCTGTTAGAGGTGAAATGCTATCCACAGGATTTGTGCCTGAAGGCATAGAAAATGATCAAAAAGAGGGAGAGAGAGGCAAATAAGTGATCTCAGACAAGTATCCTAAGTCTTAATCTCTAAATGGTTAATGCTTGGCTGACATGTCACGAAGCTAATTTGTTTATAGTTGTGTCACATAATTATACACTCTATGTATAATACGCTTTTGAAATTACTATTTATTGTACAACTATTACAACAGAACTCTAAGCACAAGGAGAAATGTGTGTGTGCCCACCACTTGTGTAAGTCAAACTTTTTATATGTTTTTTTGTGCATTAATAGTCCCTATCCATGAATTTGTAACTTTTGCACATGGTGGAAATCATAGCATAGATGCCATCTGGTGTTCTGTGCCCCTCACTGTCCCTTCTACACACACCATGATATTATTCACACATGCTATAAAAATTAATCATGTCCGCATGCAGAAATTTAGCTATACTTAACAACTTGTAAATTGAACTTGTAGCATCTAGAGTAAGCTGCCACCCCCATCTCCCCCTGTACTTTCTCATTTCTTTGTGTTAAGAGTAGGAATTAGGGATCACAGCAAGAGTGCCCAGAGTTCATTGTTCAAGGCTGTCTTGGTAATTTCATCAGAAATCTAATGCATTGCCTATTAGAGTGAAACCTCTTTGCTTTTCACATTCAATAAGAGAATTGAGAAGGAAATAATGTTTAAAGAGTTCTGTGATGTCCAGAAGGAAAGTCTCTACATTATTAGTTTCAGTGGGGGAAGTTAGGTGCAGGTAAATGGTGACTGACAGACACCCCCAGCACGTTGGTTTATTGTCTTGAGTGGAATCTTTCCTGATGTCCTAGGAAGTGTTCTCTTTGCCTCTGTCTCTGCGTCTGATTTTCTGTCATTCTGAAGATAAACAGTGTCACTTCTCAGACAGGGGAGGGGAGGTGTTGGGGGTATTGAATTTGCCCGCTTTCCAGTAGTACCCCAAGGGTGCTCAATGCATTTGGCATTTTCTGGCAAGAGCGGAAGGAGCTGGACGTGCTGCTGGGAGTGAGATCAGGGGGACGGGCAGGGAAAAGCAGCGGCCTGAAGTCACAGAGCGGGGTTCAAATCTTAGGTGTGAAATTTGGTGGCCTTGGGCAAATTACTTAACGTCTCTGAATCTTTTTATGAGGAAGATAATACAGTGTCCACCTCACATAGTTGTGGTGAGGATTAAACCAGATAATGTGAATATGCATTTAATACAATGCCTGGCATAAATAGTGCACACTCAGTAAACGGGAAATGTTATTGCGGTTATTTGTCACTTCACATTATAATTTATTGCTCTCCAAACTGGTATCCCTGGCCTTAGGTACTAGTTGGATATGTGAATTAGTTTCTGCACTTCAAAATCTACAAAAAGGAGACTGTTCTGGTCACTGTAATGAGCACCCAAGATAGTCTTTGAAGCGTGATAGCCACGGGAAAGGGTGATAGAAAGGGTAGTTCATGGTGTTGAAAAAGTTGGAGCTTCTGGCTGAGGAAGTCAGCAAGTTGTTTGGGGAAAACTGGGGGGTTTCCAGTAGTCGTAGGGGTAAGTAGAGGTGACGTGGAGAGCAAAGGACTGGATTAGTTGCTACATGTGATTGTTCTCCTGTGGAGCATCAGGAGCCGATACACCCTGGAGTCCCCAGTTGCTCGGTCAGAGTTACCGGGTTGTAGCGCGTGTGATCACTGTCAAGTGCATTTGAAGCAGTAAGAAGATTGTCAGACAAACGGAAACCGGCTTCTCTGCCCAGCTTGGTGGAGCGTTTGCTCTAGGCAGCCAGACAGGCTCGAGGAGACATGTGTCTGTACCGGAGTTCTTCTTTTTTTTTTGAGCTGTAATTTAAACTGACATCACTTGATTTTGACATTACAGCAAGGTCTCTGCAGACTGAACATTGTGTTCATTTGCCCATGCCCATCCTTCCTGGAGACTGGTGGATTCATACCATCATGGAAGCTGGTTAGAATGGAAACCATCCAGAAAATGATTAGAGAGTTTGAAGCTTTCCGAAACTGGGCACAGTGTGTGTGCTTTATTATTGTTTTAATAAACTTGTCTTAGCTGGGGTCTCTTAACTACTTGTTTTCTCGTTTAATATTGAGTCACTAATTTACACTAATGAGACCCTGTCGAGCTTTGCGAAATACTCTATTAAACTTGGTGGAGAAATAGAAACAAACAAACTGCCTGGTTTCAGCAGAAACTGTCAGTGTACATGTGTGTGAATGAATTCATGGTAAATATATTTCATATTCTACCAAGGGGTTTATACCAGGTCCCAACAGTAAGCAGGTGAGAGACGCATGTTTCACTTTATGTGTCTTGCTGTGAAACACTTGGGCACTGTCTACCATGGGCAATGTCTACCATGGGCGCTGTCTACCGAAAATGGGAAGTTGCAAAGCACAGTGGAAAGAGGACAGGCCTGGGAGCCACACAAGTCTGCGCTCCAGTTCTCTCCTCTGCCAGTCAGTTGCCAGGAGAGTTCATTAGCCTACCTTTGTCTTGTTCTTTTCACCTGTCACGTGGGGTGGTGGGATTTACAGGGCAGTGCTGCAAAGGGTGGTAGAGGTGGTGTCAGCAGCTGACGCAGAGCCTGGCACGTGGCTGCTGCTCACTGACGGGCAAATTCAAAGGTGCGCACTATCCAACCCAACCTCTCCTAGATCTGTCCAAGGCCACCCAGCCTTTCTTGGCCTTCTCTCTCACGATCAGTTGGCGTGTGTTCTTAAATGCAGTCTGATTTTCTCATTAGCTCCGAGAGGAATGTTTAGGAAGGCAATCCTAGTGTAAGAGAACTGTCTATTTTGCTGCAGGATCCGACACAAATGGTTCTTGGATTATTCATTGTTTATCTTCCACTTCTCTTTGTTAATAATGGTAGTAATGGAGGCTTAATTGTCTTTGTAGACTGTGTTAGTCATAATCTCTTGATTTCTTTAAATCCTGCACTAGCCAAGCCTGGGTTGTGTTTTTTCAGCCTCTTTTGGTTCCCCAAACCTAAAGGAGGACAGTGAGAGGTGGGAGATGACACGGCAGGTTGTTTGCCCTTCCAAGATCGCCAGGATGTACTTGTGATTTATTCTTTTGCAGACAGGCCAACTGCCCAAGTTGAAGAAGTAGGTAATAGAGAGACAGACTCTGAACTGCTCTCTCCAAATCCTGCCAGGCCTTCCCTTCGCACTTGGTGCTGGAGGAACTGATGCTGTGTGGAGGCCTTGGCCTTCTGTCATAGGTTTGCTCCTTGATTTGGGGCTGAGTGCCTGTCTGAGTGGTGCTGGCTGCTTCAGTTTCAAATAGTATTATAAATAGAAAATAGGTGGGCATCATGGCAGGTGCCTATAGTCCAGCTACTCAGGAGGCTGAGTCAAGAGGATGGCTTGAGCCTAAGAATTTGAGGTTTGCTGTGAGCTGCGACACCAGAGCACTCTACTCAGGGTGACGGAGTGAGACTGTCTCCAAAAAAAAAAAAAAAAAAGTATTATGGACTGTAGAGAAAGATCTATTTTTTGGGGGAGAGCTTGTTCTCTTCTTGTTCACTCTCACTCCTCCTACTGTGGCTCAAAGGAGCAGGCTGCCGGCCCCGGATGCCGGAGGTGGTGGGTTCAAACCCAGCCCTGGCCAAAAACAAAAAAAAACAAACAAAAAACAAAACAAAACACAATGAACAAACAAAAACTTATATTGAAGCAACATCCAGGCCTGGGCTGGAACCTTATTCACAGAAGATAGAATCCTGTTACCATCCTTATGTAAGTTGATTTCACTGGTTTTAGACTGACTCGTGCCAATCTCCCAATCTTACTGATGGAGACAAAAGAAAAAGTATCACTGAAAACTCCCAGGATTGGTTCAGGAAAAACCACCTGTCTTAGGTAGCAGGGTGTCTTGAAGTAGCAGATTCTTACTGTCTTAAGTAACATGTTGTTGAAGAAAAGAAGAGATTTAAAACATCGTAAAAGCTATACTAGTAGCATTACTGAAAATAAATATGAATCTCATTCTTAACAAAGAACACGGTAGTTCATGGAAAGTGTTGTCTGACTTAAATCTAAAACCATTTCCTCGGTTTTGATTGGTTTGTTCACTTGGAAGTGCTCATGTTCTGGAATGTGTTTATAGATCTTGACCTCAGATGCTTGTCTTGACTCAGGAATTGGAAAACATTTTGCTAGAGGAGCCAATGGTGAGTGCCTGCCGGCCTTGTAAATTGGGCCCAGGTGGACATGTGAAGAGCCGGTCCTGTGGCTCAGGGCGACCATGATGTTGTTTCTTGTTTGTGTAAAAACATAAAAAATGGACAAGAAACTCTGAGTCCAAGATAATTACTACTGAGATATGTTCATGAATTCATTAATGAAAGAGAAACTTGAGGAAAAGGAAACGGGGGAGAAATTGTATTTCCTCTTCATTAATGACTGTCTTGTTTTAGAATGCAGGTAGTGTCTCACTTTTGTTCAAACCTGTAAAATTCTTAAGGTAAAACCCACTTAAATTTTTTTTTTCTTCTTCTAATTGTGGCAGGGAGGAGAGGGTTGCTTCTTTTGGTCTCTTGAAGATGACAAAGAGCTGGAATTTGTGAGGATGTTGGTGGCAGTCTGGGGCAGCTGTGGAGCAGGGCGGGATAGATGGGTCGGAGCTCTGGTTATTAGCAGGTGTCACAGGTCACCAGTCTGGCCTTCCACCAGTGCTGGAGTGGTCTCTGTGTCTGTTCTTCCCACCTCTGTTGGGTGGATTCTGGAAAAGAAATCTCCCTGGTGAAGCTGTATTTCCTCTTCTGAAGCGCAAGGCATTAAGCTACGGAGCATTTCTCTGTTTGGCCTATTGCCCACTCAGTGAAAATTGAAGAGCGAGTGACAGATCAAAGGATGAGGTTCCAGGGCTGCCCCTCACTTCCTCTTAGGGTGGTTTAGGCTCTCTGTCCTTATGCCCCCTGAGGTCTCCTTGTCTGGTACACCAGTAGCCCTGATTACTCTGTACTCTTGGGATATGGTGGCCCATTTTCTCTCCTCCTGTTTCTCCACTGGCTGTTTATCAATATTTTTCTTTTCTTTTCTTTCTTTTTTTTTTTTTTTTGCAGTTTTTGGCCGGGGCTGGGTTCGAACCTGCCATGTCCACCTCCGGCATATGGGGCCTGTGCCCTATTCCTTTGAGCCACAGGCACTGCCTGTCAATATTTTTCTTAAAACGCCATAAAAAAATCTGAATAAGGTGCTCTAGGAGCCTTGGTTTGAATTCAGATTTACTGCTTATGAAATGTTTGACCCTGGGCAAGTTGCGTAACCTCTCTGTGCTTCAGTGTCCTATCCGTAAAGTCGGAATAATCATAGTACTTATTCGTAAGGTTATTATAAGAAATAAGCAGACTAGTTTATGCTAATGCTAAGTGCCTGTAACAGTGTCTGGAGTGTCTCTGCTTAGCTTCTCTTAAACTTACAGTGAAAACCATCTATGCCTTATTATTGGAAGTGCAGCTAACTTTCTCAGTGAGGCTTTGGAAATGGGGACTATATTTAAACCTGCCACTGTGCGTCCTTGGGCGAGTTACTTTACCTCTCTGAGCTCTGCTTCTTCATCTGAAACAAGGGTATAAGTGAATTAGATCATTTGAATTTTTAAACCCTAATGGGATCCTTGAAGGCGGAGTCATGGTTTATACTTCTTTGCTTTTTTTTTTTTAATGGAAAAAACCTCTTTACCTGGTATGCCATTGTATAATCATTGCTCCATTAAAAGTAAAGATTTAAGGCATAAATGTATGTCTGATCTATGTACAAATGACTTAATTAAAAAATAAATAAAATTATTGAGGCCATCTTGTAAAAAAAAAAAAAAGTAGAGATTTAAGCTGAGTTTTCCCTTTAAATCTACCTTGTAGTGGAAAATGGGACTTTTTTGTTACTTAGTTATGCCTCCTTAAGTTCATGGCGGTGTTTGCTGGTGGTTCTGAGTGTGTGTTCTGTTTGCCACTAGATGCTGTCTCATTTTCTTGGGCTTCAGGATAAATGGGCTTGTTTGATCATTTCTTGCCTCTGGAATTTCTGGGGGATATTGAGGCTGGTAGCTACACTGCCCACTAGTCCCTCAAATGGCTGGTGATGTGGACAAAGAATGAGGAGAGTGACAAAGGTTATAGCCAGTTTTCCTGGGATTCTGGGATTCATTTATCTTGTGTCCTTGAAGCTTTAAGCAAGTGAGTTTTAAAGTTGTTCAGAAGGTGGGAGATTATTTTAAAAAATGGTTTATAGTTATTAATGTTTTCAAATCTTGGTTGGATTTAAAAGGTGGGTTAAACTGCTAAAGTGAATATAAATTAAAACCAGTTAAGTAGAGGAGTTCCTCGCCTGTTCTGTCTTTTTTGGTGTGCTTAGGATTCCATAAATTTTACGGGTTTCAAAGTCCTTGTCTTGTTTTGAATGTTTCTAATAAGATGGAGTGAAGTGGCTTACACCTCTGTTGCCCAGGAATGCTGCTTGGCCCACATATAAAGAAAGCTCTGGTCTATTGATTCATAAAAAACGTGTGGCTGATTTTTCTGGGACAGATGCATTATTTTCACAGAAGAATCTCATTTCTTCTTCCTCCTACCCTATGCATCACTTGCCCACGTTTGCTGTTCATCAACTGTGATTTCCAAAATTTCTACCCCTGCTCTCTCAAACCACCTCCATCTACCACCTAAACAGAGAGAGATGATGGAGGGAGGAGGGAAGTTTTCTTAAATGCACCAATTTTCCAGTATATAAGAGGCATAGTGAATTTGAGAAACAGTCTGAATTTTAGCCCAGATGACTCAATGTGATTTGAAACAAATTGGAAAGTGTTCCATGAAAGAGAGTATGTATGTGTGTGTGTGTGAACATATGTTTGTCAGTACTTTCCTTGTTTCTCTTTCGACCTCTTTTTGTACAGCCTTATGGCTGTGTTTCAGGTCAGTGTGTAGAATGAGGTCACTCTGCACAGCCGCACCTTCTAACCCCAGATACACCAGGACAGGACAGGACGCCCGGCTCATCTGTCACTCTGCACGGCTGCACCTCTAAATCCCAGCTATACCAGGCACCTGACAGGAAGCCTGGCTCATCTGGTGACAATCGCATGTGTTGTGCTTTCACTTATCCTTGGGGTTGCCAGAGTATATAGCTAGCTTTGTCTGAGAAAGTGGTAACTCTTTTCTGCTATGAAAATAGCATTTTTGAAAACTCTACCTATAATACCAGGTGTATTCTTCTACCTTGTGAAAATTTTTTCTTGGAAAATGAAAGCATGCAAGGATTATTGCTAACTTTTCTACCCTCTTTTTTTTTTGAGACACAGTCTCTCTTTGTCATCCCGGGTAGAATGCTGTGGTGTCGTCGTAGCTCACAGCAACTTCAAACTGTTGGGCTGAAGTGATCCTCCTCCCGAGCAGCTGGGACAACAGGAGCCTGCCACAAGGCCCAGCTAGTTCATCTACTTTTGGTAGAGATGGGGTCTTGAATTCCGGAACTCAAGGGATCCGCCCGCCTCTGCTGCCCAGAGTGCTGGGGTTGTAGGTGTGAACCGCTGTGCCTGCCCCAGGGCAGTACCTGTGGCTCAGCAAGTAGGGTGCCGGCCCCATATACTGAGGGCTGCAGGTTCAAACCCAGCCCTGGCTGAACTGCATCAAAAATTAGCGGGTGCTGTGGTGGGCGCCTGTGGTCCCAGCTACTTGGGAGGCTGAGGCAAGAGAATCGCCTAAGTCCAAGAGCTGGAGGTTGCTGTGAGATGTGATTCCACAGCACTCTACTGAGGGCGATAGAGTGAAACTCTGTCTCTACAAAAATAAAAAAACAACCAAAATCTTTTCTTGTTCAGACGTTCAACTCTTGATTTCCCAGTGAGGTGGAGCCATTTCTTCTCAGATGTGTGAGAGAAAGGGCTGTGGCCTCCAATTCTGTTCACATTTAACCAGCAAGATCCAAAGAGTTAATCACTTGCCTGAAGTTAGAAAGAAGAAATTTAACTCAGGAGGACAGTTAGATTCCTGTGGGGGGAAGGCCATCGTGATGAGGCACTTGGCCTTCACAGTGGTTCACACTATGCCTCTGGGACTCAGAGTGTGACGAGGGCAGTTGTTGGCTCTTAACCTCAGTTTCCTCATATGTGGGGGTGACATCAGTGATACCACCTGACGTTGTGAGGATCGTGTGACGACGTGTGTGGAATCTGGTGGGTGGTAAGAGTAAAATACAATGTAAGCTATACTTTTTATTCCTTATTTTAAAATTATGGTTCAAGGTTTGGCCCTGGAGTGGGCAGAGTGAGGTGGAGTTTGTGGGAGGAGTTGCTGGGCGTGTATGGACGACAGAAGTGCCCCGTGCAGCGTGGTGAGCGCTGAGGAATTAGCACTGCTTTATATTGCCAGCCAGAGGAGACTTCTGCGTTTTTCCTTAGTGTTTTTAGAGAAAATTTAGGGGATATTGATTTTTTTCTTTTAGGGAAGAATTAGACTTTTCAATTTAAAGAGGAAAATTTATCAGCTCCTATAGAAGAAACAATTTATTGGACATTTTTTGGAGGAGGGGGAAGCAGTAAGTGAATGAGACTAGGCCCATTCGATGTGTGCTGTCAAAGTTTATAATGATGAATTATGAATTAGTAAGAGCCTGTCACGAGACAAAGATGCTCCTTGTTAAAACGCATAGGTGGGGCCTTGCAGGCCACTGTGGGTGAGTGTAAAGCTTCCCTTAGCCTCAAGTCTGAATTCCTAGCACAGAAACATCCCTTCCGAGGTGAACAGTTCCCCCAGAGTGCTTTCCTCCAACGACCTCTCTGGCATCTGGTTCGATTTCATGCACCTTTTTCACCTTTACGTCTCCTTTCTTACTCTGCTTTAGCACACAGCTGGGCTTTGGGCAGGTGGTGTGGCCTCCCTGACTCCAGAAAGGCCGTGCTGCCCTTCCCTGCCAGCATGGAGCCAGCAGGGTCTGGAGGACCAGGGGGATGAAGGGCTCTTGTAGGACCAGTGTGGAGTGCTGGTGCAGGGCACATTCCCTAACATCCCTTGGCCTTCTCACACTTCCAGGTACCCCTTTATTTCTCCTTCGCTCTGAAAACACCATTAGCATTCCTTAGCAGTGAGGAACTGATTGGAAATAAACCTAATTGTTTTAGGCTTAACAGGTTCAAGCCCTGCAGCTTGTAGCAGCCTTATGACTGTCTCTGTATGTTTTCTTTGTCTTCTAATCTGTTCCCCACATCATAGGTGGAATTATTTGTTTTGAAAACAGAAATCTGATCATGAGCCTCTCCTACTTAAAACTCTTATGGCTTCCATTTGCTTACAAGTTGGGGACTGAAATCCTAACCGTGGCTTGGCTGCGGACACTGTGGGCCTGGCCTGACTGAACCGACTCTTCAGCGCCAGCCTTTCTCGTCCTTCATCCTTCATCTCTGCCTGATCTGCCTCCCTGGCTCCCTCACTCAGGGCGTCCATTCTACCTTCCTGCACACTGTTAGGGCCCTGTCATGGTTTGTTATTGCATTACAATTTCCTACTAATTGTTGGATGCAGTTTTTCTACATAAACACATGCATAGTCCCGGGCTTATTTCCTGCCAGTCTGCCCCACGACTGTGAACTCCATGAGGCCCAGCCCGTGGCCTGATTGGTATCTCTGCTTCCCTCTCTAAACAGTTTGACAACTTAAAATATTACAACTTACATTGAAAGGAAAATTTAACTTAAAAGAAAATAAGCAGAGGAAGGAGAAATAGAAGCCAAGCAATTTGGAATGAGTCAGGTGTACAGTTGAGCTGGAAGACAAGCTTTGAGCAAAGCTTTATCTTTTTATTTCTGTCTTTACTATATATTTACTTGTATTTATTTATTTATTTATTTGAGACAGAGCCTCAAACTGTCACCCTGGGTAGAGTGCCATGGTGTCACAGCTCACAGCAACCTCCAACTCCTGGGCTTCAGTGATTCTCTTGCCTCAGCCTCTGGAGTAGCTGGGACTACAGGTGTCTGCCACAACGCCCGGCTATGTTTTGGTTGTAGTTGTCATTGTTTGGCAGGCCCGGGCTGGATTTGAACCCGCCAGCTCTGGTGTATGTGGCTGGCATCTTAGCTTGAGCTATAGGCACCACCTATTTATTTATTTTTATTACATCCCGATAATAAGGAAGGGGAAAAAATAAAAGGAAACCCAACCAGATTACTTAATTCCTATTATTATTACTTGGTGAAAGGGTGTTCATCTGGAGTAATGACTATTTCCTGGCACTACATTTGACCTGAAATTATGAAATAAATCCATAAAGAAAAGACAAAACACCCTCTTTCTCTCCTTATGGATGATGTCTTCTGTTGTGGTTTGTCAGAGGGACAGCGTCTGTGAGAGAAAGCGAGTGGCGACAATGAGGGCGCCTGTGGTCCCAGCTCCTGGGGAGGCTGAGGCAAGAGAATCACTTAAGCCCAAGAGTTGGAGGTTGAGTTACACACAGCGTGTGTGACTTAGAGCTTTAGGAACATTAGGGAGAGGGTATGTGCTCTGAGATGAGGCCTAGCCACAGGAGTGGGAGCCGCCTTCCTTTCTGGTAATTTCTGAAATGCATTCTGGGGCACCTCGTTTGACAAATGGGTTCTCTACTCAGATTTACAAAGCACTGCCTTTCTGTCCTGGCCTTCCCTTGAAGACTTCAACACAGAGAGACCTGGAGAAGAGGTCTTATTGAACTGTTTAATCCACCATTTTCCCAAACTTCTTTGATTATAGAAAACTTTATTATAGAGCTTCTCTCAGAACAGACCTAGATTAATGCTAATTTAGGAGTTGAGGAGAGAAAAAAGAGCCAGCATGAGATCAAGACAGAGAAATTCAATTATCTGCTTTGTTGAGAAGAAAAGTTAAATAGAATTTTGATTTTTTTTTTTCTTAATAGTGGACTGGGGGGTGGAGGTTTGGGTGTGGGTGCCCACCAGGTACAGGTTAGGGGAGTGCAGGTCTTCTCTTTATGAAACTCATGTGGATCACACTTTCTAAGGGAGGTTTTGATGTCAGGCATCTGGACAGGTTGCAGGGTGCGAATTCAGAGTCTGCCATGTCTCAGCTGGCTGTCGTAGGAAATCATCTACCGTCTCCGTGCCCACTTCCTCATCTGTAAAATGGGGGTCATAATAGGATACTGTAAGGGCTCTTCTTTTCTTTTTTTTGAGACAGAATCACTATTGGCGTCACAGCTCACAGCAACCTCCAACTCTTGGGCTTAAGCGATTCTCTTGCCTCAGCCTCCCAAGTAGCTGGGACCACACATGCCCTCCACAACGCCCGGCTATTTTTTTGTTGCAGTTCTCATTGTTATTTAGCAGGCCCTGGGCTAGCTTGAGCCCACCAGCCTGGGCGTATGTGGCCGGCACCCTACCCACCGAGATACGGGTGTCACCCTATAAGGGTTCTTCTAAGAGTTAAATGCAGTGATGCTTGTGTAATGCTGAGAACAGTGCCTGGTTCAAAGTAAGAGCTTAATAAATGTTGCATACTGTTATTAGTGTTGCAGATTAAACAATGCCAAGAAATTAATAAGCATGGAAAAATTGGAACCCTTTACTCAGAACAAAATCTTGAAATGTCTAGCAGCCAAATTATTTTTCTCATGGGGCCTTTCCAGCTTGAGGCAAGTGATATGTTTAAAGTTGATGGGGTAATAGTTTCCCAGCTGGAGAAAAACCCGAGGCTCCACGTGAATAAAGAGGCCCACACTGTGTGTCCTGCAGTGATGTGGAGTCATGTTATACACAAGGACATCCATGGAAGTCAGTGATGGTCAGACCCCAAGTCTTCATTTATAATCTTTCAAATTATTTCTGTAAAGGGTACTTTGCCCGCAAAAGAATCTGAATCTAATAACTTAATTTGAGCTGTGTTTGAAGTATTGGCTTTCTTGCTGATTATGCCAGGTTCCTTGTTGGTGTCTAGGCAGTTAGATCAAGAGATTTGATTTTCTAGTTACTCCATAGACAAAGTTACATATACATCCACACACCCATCCATTCATTAACTTTTATTGGTCACTTACCTCTAGCCAAGTACTACCATCCACTCCCAATTTCCAAAGTGTCTTCACAAAGCCCCAGAATACGGTTTGAATATAGTACTGGGACTTCTTCAGGCCTCTGAAAGTTACTTACGAAAACGAAGGAGACTGGTCTATCTTAATTTTCCTATCTTCCTCATTTACAAGTTCTGTTCTGTATACCTTGTGAGTCTGTAAGAGTAAAGTTGGGGACTAGATTAAATTTAAGACCTTGAATATCCTTTCCATAGGTAGAGACACAAAGAAGTGCTAATCACTAAATAATTAATAATAGGCAGTGATGCTGCTGGCCCCTATTTGACCTTATCATAAGCACAGCTGGCTCTAGAGTGTGATAATCAGTGAGTTTCTTTAGGATTTGGTTTTTTTTTTTTTTTGTTTAGGCAGCTGTCTCTGAAGAGTTTTCCATGGGGAAGCAATCTTCATAACACAGATTTCTTATAGATAAAACTTTGGCAGACCCATTTTCCGTGCTGGTGTTCAGATCTCCTAAAATTACTATCACCTAATAGATATTTAGGATAAATAAATCTGAGAAAACAGTCAAATTGTTTCCAGGCGGGTAAGGCCCTGCACGTGTGGGTGTCAAGTGAGGGCCGTGGACACCGAGACCAATCAGGCCAGCCTTTCAGGAGACTCTGCTCAGAATCGGGTGGAGAAAATTCTTACCAAATAGTCAATTGTTATTCTCTAGTATTAATCACAATTAGTGCCAATGGCTACCTTTGGTCACTACCAAAATAATTGGGATTATTTTGTATTTAGGTATTTTAAAAAATAAGTTATTATTATTTTTGGTTTTTGGCCAGGGCCGGGTTTGAACCCATCACCTCTGGTATATGGGGCCAGCAGGAAAAAATTACAATTTTTTAAGAAATAAGGTTTCATTCTGTTGCCCAGGCTGGAGTGCAGTGGTGCAATCATAAGTCACTGCAATCTGGACCTCCTGGCTATAGGAGATTCTTCTTCCTCAGCTTCCTGAGTAGCTGGGACTACACTCACACACCACCATGCCTGGCTAATTTTAAAATAATTTTTTATAGAAATGAGATCTACAGGCTGGTCTTGATCCTCCTACCTCAGCCGCCCAAAGTGCTGGGGTTACAGGCATGAACTGGTGCACCTGGCCTTGTATATAGATGTGTGCACATGGGAAAATTCATTTTCTAAATGCTAGCTCTTTGGTAACAAAGTCATTCATTCAACCAATGTTGATTGGTTTAGTTTTATGCCAGACACTTTGCTAGGCTTGGCCATACAAAGGTGAATGAGGCATGGTTTCTGCCCTTGAGGAAATCTGATACATAGTATCAGGTTTCAACTTGAGTGTCAGCTCCAGTTATTTAATTGGATTTCAAGTAGTAGCTGCCTGGATGGTTGGGAAGGATCCTGAAGCTTCATCTGGACGTAGTGATTGATTATTATCCAATCTTCCAGGAAGCTGGGAGAGGGGAGGGTGGCAGGTACAGTGTCCGTTTTCTGTCCCTGGTTTTCTGGGGGACAGCAGGCAGCTGGGTGGGTCAGGGGCACCTGGAGCATCTAACTCTGCATGGAGCAGAGATGGACATCACCAGCAGGTGAAACTTTGAGTTGACACCTGAAAAATTAGTAGTGGGGGACACCAGGGGAACTGTCAGGAAAAGGACATTTCAAGCAGAGGAGGCAAACTGAGAGCTTGGAGGCAGGAGCAGTGAAGTGTGTCTGAGGAAGGGCAAACGGCTCGTGCACCAGGGAGGGTAAATGGCCCTGAAAGGCCAGAGCACACCGAGGAGTTGGGATGTGGAAGCCCAGGAGGGCTGAGGTAGTACCAGACCGCACTGATTCCTTGAGAAATACAAGTCTGGAGAGAAGGCTCGAGTGTCACCCTTCAGAGCGCTGGCCTTGGCCTGTTCTGTTTAACCTTTATTCAGTGAATTGGTTACACAAAGATACATACATGCTGTTCAAAATAGCAGAAGACCCATTGTTGGAAAGGTTTGTGAAACGGTGGATGACTTAATCTGAAACCAAATGTCTTAAACGGCTTGAAGGACTCCACACCAGAGGATAGTACCAGGGGAAAATGTACTGTTCTGTACTTTGTCTCAAACAACCAACTATACAAGAACAGGGTGGAGGAATTCTTAGTCTGGGTATGCTACACGTGAAAAGGGTCATATTTTGGTTACAAACTTCACTCACCCACAGTGTGACACATCCACATTGAGAAAATAGTGATGGGCACAGAGTGTTCCTAAAGAGGTGTAATAGTTCTGGCTTCTGTTAAGATCAGACTATGAAAGGCATGTGAAGAATTTAAAGGTAAAAATTAGCTGACATGTGTCCAGAGGAAAGCAACCCGGATGGGGAGGTATTTTGGTTGATGATTTTAGGGTTGCTAAACCTGGAAAGAGAAAAACAGGACTGTCCTCAAATATTTTGAAGATCATTGGTAGATTAAAAACTAGATTTATGTTGTAAAGAGTGATTAACAAGGGGTAGACATTTCTGGAAAGCAAATTTCAACTCAATTTGTCGGCGAAGCCTCCAGTGATGAGAGCTTCATGCAGAGGACAGGTTAACACTTGTTGGAGTTGTTGTAGAAGGGATTTATGTATGAGATAGAGTTTGGGCCAAAGGCCCTTTAACTCAGATTTTTTCATTCTAGGGAAAAAACATATTCCTACACTGAACTGTCTGTGCGAAAACCAGAAAATAAACACCTATGAATGTGAGTCCAGCCTTTAAGCTGAGTTTCTAGGTTGAGCTGACTTCTTGTTGGGGCAGGCTTCTTGGCTTGCTGGGGTGACAGTGGTGCCTTTCTGTCCTTCAGCTGGACCTTGTTGTATTCTTAAGAGTCCCCACCCTCTTTAATCTCCTCCTTATTCTGCTTTCTGGGCTGCTCACTCAAAGGTACCCCATAAAATACTTGCCAGGGAAAGAAAACACCTTCCAATAAAAATACCTATGACCTGGGACACAAGACAGAAAACCTTCATTTCCCAGCTCTGAGCTTTTGTTAGAACCTGTGTTATGACTGGGTGAAATGAGCTGGCTGCAGAGAAGAGGCCAGAAAACACAGGGGGTCCTGCTGCTGACTGGCGCTCTGTGCCGCCCGTGGCTCTGTGTGCCCATGTTGTCGTCTCCGGCCGCCAACAGCCCGTCAGATGTTTTGCCAGCTTCAGTTCTGAGTCTGATTTCTCATGCCAGCTTCATCTCATTGTTGCTCAGTAAACCAGGTTCCCACCATCACTGTCCTTCCCCTGCCCCTGGGAGAAACGTTCGTGCAGAGGGATCAGAGCTTGTGGGTGAGAGTGCTGCCCCCCCCCCCCAACGAGGAGGTGCAGTCTGAGCAGAGGGGCGGGGCCTGCTCCCAGCTGCATCCTGAACCTGCCTGCTGATGGCCACACGTTGCCAAGAGTGTCACTGGGCAGTGACAGGAGGGGGAATCATTGAAAGGAACATCGTGGGTTTGACTCAGTGGTGTAATCCCCTCCTGATGTACAGGTGTCTCAGTGGCCTTGGTGCAGACAGCGGTGGCTGGTTGCATTCCTTTCACGTGGGGGGCCAGTGGGCTTCAGAAAGCAGCTGGACTCTTACTACACCTTTAGTGGTTCCCACATGGAGGGAGCACCCCGAGGCTTGGTTGCGTTTGCTGCCTCGCCTTCCCAGGTGACATTCCCCCTACTCTAGATCTAGATCAAGTCAGACTGGCGGCATCTGCACCTGAGCTGGGACGTGAGGGACTAGGAAGGCCAGCCTGTCTGCGGGCCCGTCTCACTGACCTCCCCAACACCATGATCCTGGGAATTCACAGCTGAAAGGGAACTCAGACGTCATCAAGCCCAACCCCTTCATTTTGGCAAGGAGGATACTGAGGACCAGAGAGGTGAAGGAAGGTGCTCAAGGTGCTCAAACACAGCGAGTTGGGTGGCAGGACCTGTAACTTTAGCTTCTTAGGTTTTAATAAATGAGGGATTTTTAGTATCTCTCAGATTAGAGCATTTCTCCTTGGGAAAAGAATCTGTTAGTTGCTGAATCTCTGAATAAATGAACAATCTATTTAAACGTAACAGAGATAAATAAAGTCTGTCTTCACAAGCAACTCATAGTCCAGGGGAGGAGATAGGTGTTTATACAAAAAATTTTGGATTGGTGTGTAAAGTTCTGGCAAAAATAGCGGGAAGAACAGAATGCTTGAGAACACAGAGGGGAAAGTGCCTGATGGATCTGCTTTGTTTCGTGGAGGGGCAGAAAGGCACCGAGATAAACTGGAGAGGTAAGAAAGCATAGTGACTGAGGAGTGTTCTCTGCAACCAGACTGCCTGCATTTTCACCCAACTTTGCCTATGCAGCTGTGGCATCGAGTAGCCCTGGGCAGGTGGTCTGATCTCTTTGTGTCTCCGTTTTCTACTCTGGAAAGTGGGAAAATTAATAGTGCTTATCTCCTTATTTATTGCAGGAATTTAATCAGTTCACACAGGCAAAGCACTTTAAAAGTGTACTAGCCTATAGGAAAAACCATATAATAGCAATAGTTGCATTTGAATAATATGCTGAGTAAGGAGACAGGATCTCATTTTTCAGGGGTAACCAAAGATCCAGCAATGTTAGCATAGTTGTCAATGGAAGATGCTGGCTTGGTGGGGTTCCTCCGAGGGGAGCCAGCTATGTGGTGGGCAGTGCTTGGCACAGCCCGGCAGTCATGAGTAGCTTTGGGGAGGAAGCAAGCCCGAGGCTGGTAACTTTTCCCTTTATGGTTTTGTCTAAGTGGGGGCCGCAGAAAGGTGGGTATTAAATGGGGGAAAGTAATGGCAGTGCAGGGGTTGGGGGGCGCTTTGGAGGACCAATGACAGCTTCTGGGTGTGGCCTTTGCTCCAAAGATGCTTTCTCCAGGGGTGGAGACAGGTGTGTCCACAGATGCCTGTGCCCTGCAGGGTCAGGAGGGAGGGGACAGAGCAGTATCTTAGTCTCTCCCTGTCTCTTAGCGTCTCTGAGCTGTTTGCAGCCTGCGAGCATTTCTGTCTCAGGAGTAGACGCTCAGAGACACCTTGGGCACAGAGTCGGTGCAGCTGAGCCTGTCTGGTGGCCCTGCACTGTGCCTTCCCGTGTGTCGGGGCACTTGACCGTGGGCTGCTCCTCTTCTGAAGAATGAGGTGGCTGCAGTAGATCTTCCCAAGGTCCCTTCTAGCCCTGACATTCTTATTCCTGGGCCTTGGCATGTTGGCTTTTACACACATTGTTTTCCCTACTTGCCTGGGATCTGGGGTGGTTGGTGGCACCTAGTAATCTAAATTCTGCTGAGGCAAGGATTTGATGAGAGTGAATCCCATGGCTGAGCACCCCATCTCCACACTCGGCTCATGGTGTCCAAAAACCAGGGCTGACAAGGCCTCTGGGTCCCCTTCAAAATGCTGGAGGTCGGCGGCCGCACCATTTTCCCTTAGATTTAGGGAAGAAGAACTTTTTTCTCTTCAAGTTCATATTTCTCTCTTCTTCCAAAGAGGCTTTTCTTTTAAAAATGGAAGGGGAGGGAGGCATGATTATTTAAAATTGGGATGTCTTCTTGTTGCATTGTTCCTTTGACCACTATGAGGTGTCCATCCTTGTCTGTCTTAACTATAGTTGCTTTGAATCTTGTATCTGAGAATAAGATTGCAACCCCTCCTTCGTTCTATTTGCTTGAAATACTATTATCCATCCCTTAACCCTGAGTCTTGATTTGTCCTTCAGAGCTAGGCGTGTCACCTGGAGACAGCATATGGATGGATGGCTTGTGCTTTTTTATCCAGTCAGCCAGCCCGTGCCTCTTCAGTGGGGAATTCAATCCATTGACGTTTATTAAGAGTGTTGATGATTGTGGTAGAATTTTATTCATCTTGTTATGAGAAAATCTGTTTTGTAGTTTTATCCTTGTGCCACCGTGGAAGCTGAGTCTTGTCCTTTGGCTTCGAGGCGTTTACTTTGCTGGTGGTCCTTGTGGTGGTCAGTGTTGAGATGAGGTCTGAGTATTTCCTGTAGAGCTGGTCTTGTTGTGGCAGATTTCCTCAGTGCTTGTATATCTACAAAAGATTTGATTTCTCTGTCAACTTTGAAGCTTAGCTTAGCAGGATAAAGAATTCTAGGCTGTAAATTATCTTGTTGAAGGGTGTTGAAGGTGATGATCATGCTTGTCTGGTTTGGAAAGTTTCAGTTGGAAAAGTCTGCTGTCATCCTAGTGGCTCCGCCCTTGTAGGTCAGTTGGCGCTTATTCCTATCTGCTTACAAAATTTTCTCCTTGATTTTGACTTTGGACAGGTTCATCACAATGTGTCTTGGAGAAGCTGTTTGTGTTGAGATGACCTGTTTGAAAGGAGTGTGTCGGAATCTTTAGTAAAACTTGGGAAGTTTTCCTTTATGATGGTTTTCGTAGGGCTTCTATTCCTTTGAAACAATGTTCTTCCCCTTTGGGAATCCCTATTATTTGTATGTTTGAATGCTTTGTGGAGTCTTATAGTTCTCTAAGTACCTGCTCTGGTTTCTCTCACTTCTTTACTGCCCTTTAACTACCTGGGTTAACTAAAGAACTTTATCCTTTAGCTCTGATGTTCTTTCTTCTCCTTGGTCTAACCTATTTTTGATACTTTCACCTGTATCTTTATATTCCCTGATTGTCTCCTTCATTTCCTTAAGTTCCACCATATCCTTTCTATATTCTACATATCTCTCATCTAACTTTTGGTTCTGTCTTTCCATTTTCTCATCCATTCCCTTTATTGTCTTAATCATCCATATTTTAAATTCCCTTTCGGTTAAATCCATTCTTTATAGGAGGAATCTTCTGTAAAAGCTGCCTCATGATCCCTTGGCAGAGTTGTTCTATTTTGTATTTTATTTATTTATTTATTTTGGAGGCAGAGTCTCAGTATGTCACCCTGGGTAGAGTGCTGTGGCGTCACAGCTCACAGCAACCTCAAACTCTTGGACTTAAGTGATTCTCTTGCCTCAGCCTCCCAATTAGCTGGGACTACAGGCGCTGACCACAATGCTCGGCTATTTTTTGTTGTAGTTGTCATTGTTGGTTAGCTGGCCAGGGCCTGGTTTGAACCCACCAACTTCTGTGTATGTGGCTGGCACCATAACCACTGTGCTACAAGCGCCGAGCCAGAGTTGTTCTATTTTGGTTTTTCATGGTGCCCGAATTTTTCTGTTGGTTCCTCCTCACATGTGCTTTCTTCTTGTTCACCTCCTTGTGATCCCTTTTTCTTCTCACTTCCTCCTTTGCTTCAAATTACCTTGTCTCAGAGTTTAGGTGGTGAAGAGGCTCTTGGTATGAGGCTAAGAGGAGGAGAAAGGTAAAGAGTGAGCAGGGAGAAACAAGAGGAAAAGAAAGAAAGATCCATAAAGAAGGAAAGAGGAAAAGAAAAGAAAAAGAAAAAAATGGGAATAACAGAAAAAGACTTACTTGAAGAATAGGCGAGAAGGAGGTCAGGAAGAGAGGATGGGGGTATGGAAGAAATGGTGTTGATCAGCACGGTGCTAAGGCCATGCCTGTAACTCAAGGATTTTGAGGGGCTGAGCTGGGTGGGTTCCTCAAAAATCAGGTGCTCCTTACCAGCCTGAGTGAAGCCAGACTCTTCCTCTGCCAAAAATAGGAAGAGAAGAAAAAGAGCAAAAACAAAAAATTAGAAGGAAAAATTTAAGTAGAGATGAAAATGAAATAGAAAAATTTCGTGGTGTTTCTAGGGCCAAAGGTAGAAAGGTCTCTTAGCCCCATTGAGCCAGACCACTGCTGTGACCTACCTGCCAGACCTCATCTGTGTCACCCCAGCTCTCAGCAAAAAAAAGAAAAGAAAGAAAGAAAAAAGCAATAATAAAATAAGAATAGATAAAGGAAATTAAAAATACTGTTATATCAAATTAAGGAGAGAGAGGGAAGTGGGATTAAAAAAATAAAGAAGAAAGACCAAAAAAAAAAAAAAAAAAAAGAAAGGGAGAGGATATCTTAGCTGTTGCAGGCATGATTTGTGTGGGAGAGATGAGAAAAGTAGAAGTCTCTATCCAAAGACAGAATGTTGAGGAATGATAGGAAGAGAGAATAGATGAGGCTACAGTTCCGCAACCAAAAAATACAGGATCCCTTGCTTCTTGATGAAAGTAAAAATGGAAGTTAAGAAAAGAACCCACCAAACAAATTAGCAAGAACCACAGCACATCAATACAAAATAACAAAAAGCTCTACTAACCAAAATAAGCAACCTCAGCAACTAATGAATGAACAAAAAAGGAAAAGGAAAAAAATATACTAACAACAAGAGAAAAAAGAAAAAATAGAAAAAAATAAGATTTAAAAAATTATATATATAAAAGTGTATATGTGTATGTATATATACATATACATATATACAAATATATACACACACATATATATGGCAAAAGGGTCTGACTTTATTTAGTAGGAATATATTTGTGTTGCAATATATAGCGGGGACACCGGGTGGCACTGTAGCTTTAGAGGACCGACAACTCCACTGGTAACCTCTTTTTAGATCCCAGGCATAGACCTGTTTCCCAACTTAATTGTCTGCAGTGTTCGCCTGGTTATTTCCTCAGCATTCAGGCCCTGCTGGGTTGGGATCTTGAAGCTCTCTAGAACCTTCGGAGGCAAGTCTCACTGTGCCCCCAGACAGCAGTTCCCAAGCAGTGCAGGAGTCCCTGAGCCCATCATGATTGGAGGTCTGATCCTAGGAGGTGGAACTAAGAAGGCTATAGGAGGCCCACCCTCATGACCTCCTCCCGACGTTCCCTTGATGGCCACCCTGGCTGCCGAGACCTTCTCGGTATGGCCGTCTCAGCCTCCACCAAACTGGTAGCAAGTCCACTCCCACCAGCCCTCACAAGTGGCTGCAGTATGCTGTTCAGGTGTGCTCACTGTTCTAGGCTTTCCCCTCACCTGCACCTTCCCCCAACAACTGAAAACTGCAACACGGTTTCCTCTCCTCCCAGACCTCCTTGGAGGGGCTGGTGGCTCCTGCTCATGAGAACTTGCCTAGCATGCCAGAACCCCTCCACTTGTGTTCATGTACTGTATCCAGCCCCTCTTCACCTCGCCAAGCACCCTGAGCCGCAGACCAGGCAAGGACTCCATGCCAGGCTCAGCCCGGCTTTCTTCTGTTTCTCAGTTGTAGTAGGAGTATTTTGTGGAACTCTTTTTGGTCTGCCATCTTGCTGCACCCCATTCTGTTGGGGAAAGGGGGAGTGGAGAGACGGAAGGAGGGTGGGGGTAGGGGTGGGTCACAGTGTGTGACACACCTCTTGGGGACGGGACACAAATATAAGAGGGACAACCTACCAAAGGCAAGCAGTGCAACCTGGTTCTTTGTACCCTCGAATGGTACAAAGCTGAATCACGGCTGATTCTAATGATCCCCAAACAATAAAATACCTCCCCAAAAAGTAAAAATGGGGGGCAACAACTCCATGCTCAGCTTCCCTCCTCCACACTGGCACATATCCAGCCTGAACGTGGACGCTGACATTGGCTGCACAGCTCACCACCCCGCGGGTGGGATGGGAATGGGGGTTGACATTTGAGCAAGTCTGAGTCACTGCAGTTACCTGGATATGTGATGTTTTTCTGCTCTGTAAGAAGGATGGAAGGATTCTGACCTGTCCACACTTCCTCTTCCTCCCAAATGAATTTCCTGTTAGGTGCAGATTGATAGCCCGGGAGACTGAGACCTTCTGTCTCCACCTGGGCTGGCTGGGCCACAGTCCATGTGGGTGGCTTGGAGCTGACTCTGGAGAGGGGGCAGAGACTACCTCCAAGGGAGAGGAGAGGCGTGTCTGAAGGCCCTGTGGAAGCTTGCTGTCCTCTGCGCTATTGTCTCCTTTTTTGTTTTGGGCTTGGTTGGGAAAATGTAGCAGGCTATGCCTGTCCCCGAGTTGTCCTTTCTTCCATGAGAATATACAGGGAGGAAGAGAGGGGTGGTCTGACGTCATGGCAGGGGGCCAATGCTTTTTTGGAATATAACTTTTTGTTTTTTTTTGGAGACAAAGCCTCACTATGTTGCCCTGGGTAGAGTGCACTGGCGTTACACCTCACAGCAAACTCAAACTTTTGGACTTAAGCGATTCCTCTTGCCTCAGCCTCCCACGTAACTGGGACTACAGGTGCCTGCCACAATGCCCAGCTACTTTTGTTGTTGTTATTGTCATTGTTGTTTATTTATTTATTTATTTTTGTAGAGACAGAGTCTAACTTTATCGGCCTCAATAGAGTGCCGTGGCATCACACAGCTCACAGCAACCTCCAACTCCTGGGCTAAGGTGATTCTCTTGCCTCAGCCTCCCGAGTAACTGGGACTAGAGGCGCCTGCCACAATGCCCAGCTATTTTTTTTTTTGTTCTACAGTTTGGCCGAGGCCAGGTTTGAAGCCGCCACCTTCGGTATATGGGGCTGGCGCCCTACTCGCTGAGCCATAGGCGCTGCCCGTCATTGTTGTTTAGCAGGCCTAGGCCGGGTTCAAACCCACCAGCCCCAGTGTATGTGGCTGGTGTCTTAACCACTGAGCTATGGGCTCTGAGCCATAAGGTAACTTTTTTGTTTCTGTTTAAGCTATATGAACACAGATGAATTATAAGTGTTCCATTCCATCAGTTTTAACAGTTGTGTCCATTCGCGAACCACTACCTGAAGCAAGTTATAGGATATTTCCATTGTTGCAGAAAATTTCCTCATGCCTCTTTGCAGCCAGCCATACCCCTCCCATCACTGTTCCCCACCTCTCTACCAGGCGGCAATAACTTTCTGACTTTTATCATTGTAGTTTACACACAGGGCAATTTTTAAAGACATGTATTCACTGTGTAAGTTCAGGAAGAGTTATGTTTCATTCAGGACCTTTCTTTAAAATCTCGGAAGGCTGAAGTCAGGAGTGAATCCAATCTCTGGCAGGACGGGCCTTGATGGCGTCATCTCTAAAACAAGTATATCAACAATTCCCATCGCAGGGCAGTAAATAATGATGATGATTGCACACATGTATTGACCACTTTAATACACTCTTCTAAACATTCTAGTTCATTATCTTATTTAATCTTCCAAACGACATGTAACATTTTTTCTGTTTTAACTCATGGTGAAACTGAAGCTTGCTCAGGGCCACAGAACTGTCAGTTGTAATTCAAAGTCAGGAGCCTTTGTGTCCAGGGCCTCGCCCAGGGTAGGCCTGTGAGTGATGGGCTCTGGGAGCTGATAGCTAAGCAGAGGTCATGGTTATTTTCAAGGCAGCATTTATTGGCTTCCCCAGAGGGAGTGATAACAGAGAAAGGAACAGAGAGAGAGCTCCTAAGATGGAAGTGGCATTGCTTCTGCCGGATGGGGTTGGCCCTAGAGGAAATGCCCGGGGTGTGAGGACCGGACGGCAGCACTGGGGCGTCTTGAAGGCTGGTTCCCGCCGGCATCATCAGCCCCACTTTACTGATGAGAATGGACACTCAGAGAGGCCCAGTACTAGGAAGTGAGCAGGCTGGGGTTTGAACATGATCTGGTCAGCGACACTGCCTGTGTGCTTTCCTGACTCAGGGCCTGATGTGGGGAGCCGGGAAGGACCAGGCTCCGCAGACCTGACCTCAGGGGACCTGCCTTGGGTAGTTAGTACATCCCTGAGGCGCTGAGCATGAGTGAGAGATTGTTGCGTTCAGTTCATGCGAATTGTATTAAAGAGGTTCAGTACTTAAAGGACCTATTCTTACATCTTCCTGTATCACTGTTGGAAATTCATAACTGGTTTTTAAATAAATGTTCAGTATACCCGTATTATTTTAATTATGTATGAATGAAACTACCCTGAAAGGAACATTTGACTTTTCTCTTCCAGGGTAAGTGTGGAGTTAAATCCTATTTTAAAATATTTTGAGCTCCACGGATGGTACTAATAAACCATGTGAAAGTCTAGTCCTATTTTAGATTCCAGGTAGCTGGTGTGTAGATGGTGTTTTCCAGACCATCCCAAACCACCCTGGCTCACCACATCCAGAAAGGGGTATTTTTGTAGTTGCCTTCACTGCGAGAGGACCTGACCGCTGAGATAATTCTTTCTGTCATGACCTACTTATGGGAATTTCATTTTAGGGAAAGAATTCAGGAACATTATATGTTCTCTAGCTGGCCCATTAAAAATATAAACATTTATCTACTTTTTAGTGTCTATACCAAACAAATAATAAAAGTTGCACATATTTCTCAAGCTCCTTTTCTTTGGAGATCTCGGAAATAGGAAAACGTCACCTTCCTAGTTCTATTCACCAGTCCCTTCTTATCAATTTACCAATCTTTCCTACCTCAATTAAGGGAAATGATTATTTATAACAGTCATTCATTCACTTAACATCTATTTCATGCCTGTGCTGTGCTGAAAGTAATAGGTGTAAAATTCCGTAATGGATGCTGGGGATGGAAAGACAAAAAAGACAAACTTCCTGCTCTCAGGGAGTTCACAGTCCCATGGGAAACTCAGCAGATGGTTACAACCCAGGGTGAGTACTTTACTCCGGATAGGGGGTGCTGAAGGGTTTTTCAGGGATGATGATGCTAGAACTGAGTCGAGAAGGATGAGGAGGAGTTTGCTCAAAGCAGAAGCAAGAAAGGGAAAATGGAAGATAGGGATGGTGGTGTAAGAATTTTGAGTAGAAAGAATCATTCACAAAGGCACAAGGGTTAGAGACTGCCTGGTCTATTTGGGAACAAGTTGTCTGTGAGGGTGTTTCCAGGAGAGATTAGCATTTGAATCAGTACGTTGAATAAAGTGTATCTGCCCTCACCAGTGTGGGCAGCATCACCCAGCCCACTGAGGACAGAAGAGATGGGCAAATTTGATGTTTCCAAGAAGTTGGCACTCAACTTCTTCTGTTCTTGGACATCGGAGATCCTGGGTCTTGGGCCTTTGGACTCTGGGACTTACGCAGTGACCTCCACCCTGATTCTCAGGCCTTCATACCAGGACTAACTATGTCCCCGGCTCTTCTCATTCTCCTGCTGTGGACGCTGTGTCACAGAACTGCACTTGCACGAGGCAGTTCCCATCGTACAGCTTTTTCGCATCTGTCTGTATCTTACTGGTTCTGTTTCTCTGGAGATCCCTGACTAATACAGCAAATCAAAAGAAGATACAGTCAACTTTATTCCGTCTCTGTCCCTCGGTGATCTTGTTCACTTCTGCAGTCATTCAGTAAGTATTCATTAATTCATTTCTTAGGCCAGGAATTGGCCTAGGTGCTGGAAGTGCAAAGGTGCTTAAGGGTCGTCCATTCTCTCGACACCCACAGTGAAACAGGGAGAACACAGGACTCACTACACGAGGTGCACCGGTCCACAGACGCATATGGCAGCAGCTGGACACCTCCCTGCATCTCCAAGGCCAGGAGGCTGTAAAGGTCATTGAGAGTCTATGCATCCCGGAGCTCTAAGGGGCCGCTGAGCTCAGGAAAGAGGCTTGTGGATAGTTTATGAAACTTGACTGGTACAAAGAGCACAAATTATATATTCTTTTAAGCACTTCAGAACTCACAACCATAGCTATATTTACTGTCTGTTTTACAGATGTGAAAGCTTGAGCAGCGTAGATAGGTACATGTTATTGCCCCCAGGTCTCTGGGAAGGTTTCCCCAACCAGTGAGCAGAAACTCTAGGGCTGAAAACCAGCATGCTTTTCTTACTGTGTGACCCAGGCTTGTGATTCCTGTATGGGACAGCAGTCCTGGGTTTGACTCAGCTCTGCCACCACTCATGAGCCTTGTAAACTCTGTCAAGTTGCCAGACTTCCCTAAACTCACGTTTCTCATCTGCAGAGTAGACAAAGTAGGGCTCAAGGCGCTCCCAGCTTTGCAGCCTGTGTTGTCTAGAAACAGAACAGGGAAGGGTAATGGGTGACAAGAGAGCTGCTGTCACTGAGACTGGCTTCATGGCAAGCCTGGTTTCCCTGAGGCACAGCCCCCCTCAACCCTGCCCCAGGCTCATCAGAGGCCTAATGGCACTGGATGTGTTTGGGCACCTTTGCCAAGGACCCCCTGGCAGGAGTAAGCACGAAGCAGCATGGCACATGTGCAGATGGATTCGTTTCTGTGGCATCAGCTGCCGGGGGACGCCTCCCCATCTCTGCCATGGTGGACACAGTCTACACAGGCAGGCATGCTTCTTTGAGGGGCAATTGACTGTGCATTTAGGCAGTAAACATCTTCTGGGCACAGTGTCGCCGGGAGGATTCCGTATGGAGAGGGAAGTGAAGCGGGAAACCTCAGACTTCTGTGGTACTTCCTTACTGTGCAGAGTTCGCAGCCCTGGCCCGTGTCTTAAGCTCTGTGTGCATGGTGTGGAAGAGCCGCAGCAGCACGAGAGACTCCTGCAAGGGCCCAGATAGACAGGGCCAAAAGAGGTGGGAGAAAGGACGCATTAAACTTGACCCCAAAGGTGGTTTGCCTGTGATGGCTTATATTGAGGTGAAGAGAAAAGAGGCTGATTTTTGACAATTTTTTTTCAAGTGTACCCTTCATGAATGTCAAGATGTCTAGATTAAATGGTTTTTGTTTTTTGTTGTTTCTTTATTTTATGTTTTATTGACTATGGACTTTTTCCTTTTTCTGGTTGCCTTTGGTAAATTTCTAGGCTTCAATTCAGTGTTTCTAGGAAACAAAAGAAGCACTGTTTTTCCTGTCAATTAAGGACAGCAGAAGTGTTGCAATCTCTGGATGGTGCAAGCCAAAGTGGGTGAGAGATGTACAGAAGTCCCCCTCCGCTTTTCTGTAGGGAATGTCTTTCAAGACCCCTCAGTGGATGCCTGAAACCACATATGACACTAACTCTGTATATGCTAAGTGTGAATTTCTGTTTACTTTTTCACAGTTTCATGGAAGGAAGATTAGTCCTTACTGTAGATCTTTGTAACCTCAGCATATGCGTTTTTTTCTTTCGTTCTTAAGTGAAAAGCTTTCACCTTTTCACTTAGAGTACTCAGCACTTCTGTTGTGTGTCTCCAAATTGTCAGCATTACTACCCTTGCACTTTGGAGTCATTATTAAGTGAAAAAGGGTTCCTTCAACATAAGTGCTTTGATCGTGAGACAGTTGATTTGATAAACCAGAGGGCTACTAAGAGACTAACTGGTGGGGATCACAAACAGTGTGGACAGGTGGGCGCCATGGCTGGTGCCTGTAACCCCAGCACTCTGGGAGGCTATGGTGGGTGGAACCCTTGAGTTCAGGAGTTGGAGACCAGCTTGAGCAAGAGTAAGCCCCGGTCTCTACTAAAGATAGAAAAAAGTGGAGCATTGTGGTGAGTGTCTATAGTCCCAACTACTTGGGGGCAGGGGCGGGAGGGAGGCTGAGGCAGAAGAATTACTTGAGCCCAAGAGTTTGAAGTTGCTGTGAGCTGGTAGAGACGCCATGGGATTCTACCCAGGGTGACAGAGTGAGACTGTGTCTCAAACAAAACAATACAAAAGCCTCGTATGGGTCTATTGGACAAAACGATGATTCATTTCCTAGACAGGACGTAGCAGGAGGTTGCGGCTTTCAGCATGCTACTCAGAACAGTGTGCAATCTGAAACTTAGAAGTTTATTTCTGAAAATTTCCATTCATATTCCGAGACATGGTTGACTGTGGGTAAGTGAAAGCATAGAAAGTGAGTCTGTGGATAAGATGGGGGACTGCTATATGCTAATAACTTACAAGAAAAAAGCAGTTTGGTGGTGCTGAAGGCAGAGCGGTGTCGTGCCTGTAGCAACGTTTATCCTGCGTAGAGGTGCACACGTGTCCAGAAACATGTCCTGCCATCCCCTTCAGGCAGCACATACGTGTGATGTTTGCATGATGGTTTTCTGTGGACCTGATGTTTGTTCCGGTCATGTTCAGGATGAGTCTTTCAAAGCACAAGAGATTTTTGGGCTGGATGGGTAAGAGAAATACAAGGAAGGAGGGACAAAAAGAATTCTTTTATGGTTGTGCGCCAAAACCACTGCCCTGTGCATAATCCCTCCTTCAGGGCACAGGACTGTGAGTTGGCAAAGTGGAAAAGACAGAAACAGTAGTTACAAATAATAGAGAAAAAGCTTGTTCTCATCTGAGTTGTCCATTAGGTTGGAATCTGCTTAGCTAGAAGGTGAAGCCCTTTCTTTGGCCAGGGTGACGCATAAGTGCTCTTTTCATTTTTTGCCAATTAGGCTAAGGCCCTTCAAATCTTTGGTGGAAGTGTGGGTGATTCTACAGTATTTGTTTCTCTTTAGTCTAGGACCATTCTCCGGCATGAATTACAGGAGCCTTCAGATCCTGTTATTATCATTTAGAAAGGCCTTTATAAAACACAACTGGATGACACACAATACCGACACAGTCATATGCTTGATTATATTTTATGGAATTGTGTAACTTGGCCAGAGCTCAGGGAAGTTTATGAAGCTGTTTAGATGAGATCTTATAATCTTTTAGGATAGAGACGGCATCCACCAGCATGGTAGTTGGCTGATGAAGACCATGGAATTACTAACCAGAGTATCACATGGTTGTATTAAGCTCGTGTTCTTTGAATGCAGAACTGTCAGTCTGCTTTAGAAATACAAGCGACAGTTACCTGCATTTTCTTTAATAAGTTCATGTTCTTCTGTGAATGCAGAACCGTGTCTCTGCTTTAGAAATACAAGTGACAGTTACCTGTATTTTCTGTAATAAGTTTATGTTCCTCTTTGAATGCAGAACTATGTCTCTGCTTTAGAAATACAAGTGACAGTTACCTGTATTTTTTGTAATAAGTTTGTGTTCCTCTTTGAATGCAGAACTGTGTCTCTGCTTTAGAAATACAAGTGACAGTTACCTGCATTTTCTTTGTTGTTTTTGGTTGGGCGTGGGATGTAATTTTGTCTTTCAGTTGTCTATATTGCTGGACTTGAAATTTTGGAAGGCTAACACTCCCTAAGAAAATGCACCATATGACTTGGTCTTATGAAGAAGATGGTGAAACCTTAAACTTCGGCTGACCAAGCGGGGAGCACAGGGAGGTAAGATGGAGTCAGGGTGAGTGTGGGCATGTTTAGGCTCGCAGATAGCAGCAGCGAAGACCAAGAGCTGAGGACCACACATCTTGACCAGGTACCAATGTATCATCAGCTTTCCTTGAAGTTACCGAGTCACAGACTTGGTCGAGATGATGGTGAATTTTCAGGTGCTTTGTGAATCTCTTCGCCTTCTCATTTTACCATAAAGGAATCAAGGCTCAGAGTTAAAAACAATTGGCTCTGAACATTCAGCCTTTTTTAAACAGACCTTCTTCTTTTGAAGATGGTTGGAGAATTTTAGAATTTATTTTTTCATCTTGATTCCAGGTGCTCTACGAATTTTCTCTCTATTTTGTCATATAATTTTTGTTGTATTTGATAATGGGCTTGTTTTTGCTCAGGAAGTACTATCTGGAGCTGTCTTGGAGATGGCGTCTGTGAGTCAGAGCTATGACCCTGCCCAGTTCTGGGTGCCTTCTGTGGAGTAATGGTGCTCACAGGTCACCAGTGGAGTTTGTCTCCTCGGTATTGATGCTCCCACCTGCAGGGTGCTAGGTGGGTGGCCTCCCACACTCGAGTCCTTCACTCACAGTGTGTTTGCTCCTCAACCCGAGCAGCCAATCCCCTTACCCGGTAGCAGGTGTCGTATTGCATCATAGCTTCTCAGTGACTCCTACCATGTTATCAAAAAGAAACATAATAATAAATAGCACCTGTACTCTTTCTGAAGTTATGTTGATAGCTCTTTTGGTAGCAGGTGGAATTTTTAAATGATGTCTTTGGCACACAGCTCATTGGGACTTTGTATGGGAATTGTGGTGGCATTTCTGGAAATTTGGCCAGTGAACCCTCCAGTGCTTTGTAATTTGTGTTCAATAACTTGAATTTCACATTCCCTAAAACTTTCTGCAAAGTATGTGCTGGGTCCCTCCCTTATTCTGAAAGAGTCCCGTGATACCTGGTAGGTACTAAAGGATGCTTACCCCCCTTCCCCTTCGTTTTAAACGAACTTGAACTTAAGTGGTACTTATGTAATCAAGGAGCTGGATTCTGGTTCCTCATAACGTGATCAGGGTGAGATGGTGACGTTGGCAGAACAATGGTGACTGGTAGGACAAGGGCTGGGGGAGCCCTTGTGACTTGATTGTGTTTTCTTTGTAAGGGAGCCTGGTTGAGTGGTGTGGGCACATCGAGCCCCCTGCTGCCGGGGACACTGCCTTCTGCAAAGCCCTGGGGTACACCCTGCACATCCCACCTCACCTTGGAGCCTTATTCTAGATGCAGAATAAAAAGACCAGAGTTCGAGTTCTGACTCTATTAATTATTAGCTGCTGAGCTTGGGTAAATCCCTTAATCTCCTTGAGGTTAATAATAACAACCCCAAAGAGCTATTAAATATGTCAAGTGAAGTAATAGGTGTGGGAATGGTTTGTAACCTCTACCAGGTCATAAAAAGCTGAGCTGTTACCATTAACAGTATTTTCTATAAAAATTTCCCAGCTACTCCGGCTTTCAGGATTTCTCCTCTGGTGCTGCTTTTGGTGCGTCCCTTTGGCCCAGCTTTGGCCCTTTCCCACATTCCTCTGCGATGCTGATTCACCTTCCTTGAGGCAACCATTTTCTCTCATGTTTTAATGAATTCTGTGCTATTTAAAGCATGTGACCTAGGCTGGACGCAGTGGTTCATGCCTGTGATCGCGGCACTCAGGGAGATGGAGGGGATGAGACCCCCACTTCTACTAAAAATAGAAAAACTACCCCTGTCTCTACTAAAAATAGAAAATTAGCCACACATTCTAGTGGGCACCTGTAGTCCCAGCTTGGAAGGCTGAGGCAAGAGGATCACTTGAGCTCAAGTGTTGGAGGTTGCTGTGAGCTATGACAGTACAGCACTCAACCTGGGGTGACAGAGTAAGACTTTGTTCAAAAAAAAAAGAGTAACCTTTGATGAAATAGAAAGATATGGATACCTGGGTAACCTTTGATAACCAGGAAGATGTGCAAGCTCTGAGTTACCTTTGATAAACAGAGAGATGTGCACACCCTACAAATTTTAAAGCATGAGACTGGGTTTTGTCCGACATTTTTTGCCACCTGTGAAATGCTTGATTATGCACCAGGCTCTGAGCACAGCCAGACTAATGCGACGACTCTTGTCAGGACACCTCTCCTTACCTGAGGCTGAAGACAGAGAGCAGAGTTCAGATTAAAGGGGGAGACAGGCTCTTTCACGCTGTGAGGCGAAGGCTGAGTTCTGGGGTTGTTCGCTGTTCTTTCTGTGCGTGTGTGTGCACAGTTCCCTCATTCCTCAGCAACACCACTCTTTTTCCTAAAATGTAAGCTCAGCAAGTCTTTGAGCTGCATCTTCAACAATGAGTTTTGAACACCTCTTATGGAACTTGGTCCCCAACAGGTTGTCAGCATCAGGCAGGCAGAGACCTTTGTCTCTCTTGGTCACTGATAAGTCCCTAGAACAGTGTCTGCCATGGAAAGACACTTAGAAGTGCCTGTCTAGTGTGATCGGTCACGTCTATGAGTGAGGGAACACAGGTGCTAGCTGTCCAGACTGATACTCCTTGGAGACTCAGGTTTACTACAATAAAAGCGCATCTCTTGCTCATGTAAAGCCCGATTTTCAGTCAGTAAGGGCCCCGGCCTGATGGTGTTCCACCATCTTCAACCTGTGGCTTCTGTATTGACCTTAATTTACCATCGATCTCCAGCCAGGAGACAGGACAGGAGTGTGGTGGGGAGGGTCCCCTGGAGGGTCCCTTTGGCCAGAGCTCATTCTGCTGCCTGACAACATTTAGACAACTGGGGGCGGGACAAGAAATGTGGGTCCTTGCTGGCTCCTTCCCGACTGCAGCTCCGCGTGGTGAAAGGGTGCACCAATCTTTGGACAGCTCACCACCTCCGCTCGAATGTGGGTCTCCCCATTACCTGTGAGTTCCTTGGAGCCTATGGCTCCATCTTATTTGTTTCTGATACCCCTACTGCCCAGAACAGCACAGTAGGTCAATAGATGTTTTCTGAATTGAAATAAAAATACAGTTTTTCTTTTGGGTAGCTGGCACTCTGATGGATACTTAAATTTTTTTGACGAAGGAGTAGAAAAAGGCAAGAATGAAGGAAGAAGAAGAAACAGTTGCTACAACACTTGTCTACCAAGTGGCAGGTACTAAAGAAATACGTATTGAAGAAAGGTGAAAGGAAGAGAGGAAAGGAGGGAGAGAAAGAAGTAGGAAAGGAGAGAGAATGGGGGATGGAGAGGGAGGGGGACAGAGGGGACAGGAAGGAAGGAACATGGCAGGGTAGGAAGGCTGGCCTGGCCACGGCGGGACGCCCTTCCAGAGACCTTACTCTTTGGCTCCCATCCTTCCTAGTCTCACTGCCTAACTTCTCGACTTTACAATCTGCTCATCCTAACAGAGAATGAAAATATCTACCTGTCGTCTGATGGGGAAGTAAAGTTAATAGACGTGGAAAGTTGTGCTTCTCCATGGACGCTGTCCTGAAGTGTCCGCCACCCAGCACGGAGCCCCAGGAGGGGCAGCGCTGTCATCATGTGGCCCGTTCCGTCCACCACTGGGCACAGGCCTGGTGTGTGGACTGGACCAGGCAGCCTCACAGGCCCTGGAATGTCATGTGTACTCTGCTTCTGCCTCAGAGTTTCTCTGTCTGAGCCCGTTTGGATCGTCAGTGACTTGACTGACTGTAGCTGCAAACACGGCACTCTGTGCCCGGGTGCCTGCCGCCGGCCCCGCACCCCACCCCGCCCCACCAGCGGGCTGGATGCACACCAGCTGGAGTCGCAGCCTTGCCCTGTACACAGTGGAGTCTTTCCTCTCTTGTTTCCTTTGGTGCCTTTAACATTTCACCCCCACTTTTGCATTTTCTAAATATGCATATGTTTATAGCAATTCTTGAAAAGTGATGTTAATATGCCCATTTTATGGGTGAGGGAACTGAGATTCAGAAAGGCTCAGTGTCTTGTTCATGGAGCCTGGCGTCGGTCTGAATTGTTCAGGACCTCAACCTAAGCCTCTTTTGGACAGTCCTGCCATCAAAGACGTAATTGAGATTTGAGAACAACATGGGTTTACTTGGCACCTGGAAACATGAGCAGTATTTGCAGGACCAAAATCTAATAATAGTGAATTTAACACCAGAGAAGGAAAGGGAATGCTCTTTGCTTTCTGTACAGATACTTACTCTGCTGGCTTGGGTTTTACAAAGTTCTTCTACTTTCTACATGGGACTGGACATTGTGGTTTTGGTACTGCTGTAAAATTGCTGAAACCCATAAACCATTCCTCTTCGTTTTAAATAGTAAACCAGGCAAATGGGTAGGAAGAACAACACAATGTCAGACCAGGGGAAATCACTTAATAGCAGCCGGGGCACCATGTGGCAGAGCCCCACCCCCCATTTTTCCCTCGAAGGGCAGTGTGTTATTTCTTCCTTCTAAGAAGCCATTTTTTACCATTATAGAAATAAAAAGTTAACTGTGCTGTGAGTCCTAGTTTCTTGGTCTGGATACCTAGTACCTTGAGTGTCATGCAGGCCTGCCCCACTCCATGGGTTGGGAACCTGAGGCTTGGGTTATAGATCTAGTAATAATTATTTTTCTTTCAATAAAAATTATATTAAAACTCGGGCGATGCCTGTGGCTCAGTGAGTAGGGCGCTGGCCCCGTATACTGAGGGTGGCGGGTTCAAAACTGGCCCTGGCCAAACTGCAACAAAAAAATAGCTGGGCGTTGTGGCGGGTGCCTGTAGTCTGAGGCAAGAGAATCGCCTAAGCCCAGGAGTTGGAGGTTGCTGTGAGCTGTGAGGCCATGACACTCTACCGAGGGTGACAAAGTAAGACTCTGTCTCCCCCCCCAAAAAAGTGTGTGTGTTTGTGTGTGTGTGTGTGTGTGTGTGTATATAAACTATAGAGAAAAAGATAAAAGTGATCTATAATCTTATGTCTGAGAAAAGCACTGTTGATTTTTTTAATTTTCCACTCAACTATTTTCTATTCATATATAGTATATATTAATTAGACATCTTACCCGACTTAATCTGTTTTGAAATGTGATTTTTAAAAATCTGAATAATATATCATGAACGTTTCTTCATGTCATGGTTTCATTCTTCATCTAACAAATAATGATAATAGTTTACACTCAGCACAGCTTTCTGTGTGCACTGGACAAGCTCTGACTTGTCTGTCCTCACAGCAGCCCTCCATGGTGGTGAGGTTATTACTCCCATTTTACAGATGAGGACGCTGAGGCCCAGTGGGGTTACATAACTTGCGGGTCATACAGTTAGGGAGTGGCAGAGCCAGAATGGGCACCTGTGCTGTGACTTTCCTGTCTTGACATGGACTGTAGTAAACCCACAACCCTGTGCTGGTTCAGATTCTGTGGCTATCAGAGTTCCGTGCAGCACCAACCCTGAACCAGCTGACGGCCTGCAAGTCTGTGGAGGTTATAATGCAACGGACTCGTACTTGGCCTTGGGGGTTCTTATAATTTACACTCCTTTACCAAGTCAGACTTTGTAGCTCTTATAGCAGATGTGGTAATACCAGCGTGCCTGAGGGCCTGGGTGTATTTTGCTTCCCTGAGGTCCAGCGTAGCCCATTCTCTAAGGATTATACACCCTTCTTACCTTCCTTACTGATGAATACAACTCCCTGAAGATGGAGATTATGCCAGAGACTGGATAAACTAGACAGGCTCTGCCCGCAACAACCTAACAATCTAGTGAGAAAAACTCAGAGTCTAGACTTCTGTGTGTTTACTTGTCATAAGACAGGTGAATGAAGAATAAACTGTGAATACACTGTTCTTTTTTTTATTTCAAATTAATAAGAGGGTATAAATGATTAGGTTACAGTATTTGTATTTGTTAGGTAAAGTCCCTGTTGCACTGTGTCCTGAACCCAGGAAGTGTGGCCTATACCCTTACATTGCGTCCCGTTCTCCTCCCCTCTTCCCCTCCCTCTTGAACTGAGTTGAGTTTTTCTCCTATGTGGGCGCATATCAGACCATCTACTGGCTTCATATTAGTATTGAGTACATTGGATACTTGCTTTTCCATTCTTGTGATATTTACTGAGAAGACTGTGTTTCAACTTCATCCAGGTTAATACAAAAGATGTAAAGTCTCCGTCATTCTTATGGCTGAGTGGTATTCCATGGAATACATATATGACAGCTTGGTAATCCATTCATGGGTTGATGGGCACTTGGGTTGATTACATATCTTGGCAATTATAAATTGAGCTGCCATAAACAATCTGTTTGGAGAATACTTAGAGATCTAAAAATAGACCTGCCATTCAATCCTATAATTCCTCTACTAGTTATATATCCAGAAGACCAAAAATCACATTATAACAAAGATATTTGTACCAGAATGTTTATTGCAGCCCAATTCATAATTTCTAAGTCATGGAAGAAGCCCAAGTGCCCATCGACCCACGAATGGATTAATAAATTGTGGTATATGTACACCATGGAATGTTATGCAGCCTTAAAGAAAGATGGAGACTTTACCTCTTTCATGTTTACATGGATGGAGCTGGAACTTATTTTTCTTAGCAAAGTATTTATAGCTTTCATATGAAGGCTAAAACCCAATTATAGCACAAGAATATGGGGAAAAGGGCTCGGGAGGGGAGGGGAGGGGGGAGGATGGGTGAAGGGAGGGTAATTGGTGGGGTCACACCTACAGTGCATCTTAGAAGGGTACAGGCGAACCTTACTAAATGCAGAATACAAATGTCTTCATACAGTAACTAAGAAAATGCTGTGAAGGCTATGTTAACCAGTTTGATGAAAATATTTCAGATAGGCTCGGCGCCTGTGGCTCAATGGGCTAAGGGCTATGTACACCTGAGCTGGCAGGTTCGAATCCAGCCTAGGCCCGCCAAACAACAATGACGGCCACAACCAAAAAATGGCCGGGCGTTGTGGCAGGTGCCTGTAGTCCCAGATACTTGGGAGGCAGAGGCAGGAGACTCGCTTGAGCCCAGGAATTGGAGGTTGCTGTGAGCTATGATGCCACAGCCCTCTATCAGGGTGACAGCGTGAGGCTCTGTCTCAAAAAAAAAAAAAAAAATTTCAGATTGT